>CM029015.1:157983648-158176148 GCA_016801055.1 Panax notoginseng | reverse complement strand
AATACTATTCATGGGGCACTATTCACTCGGGTACTATTCACGACAAAAAAAATAGTTTCTTTTCTGTCTAAATTATTTTTAATACATGAATATCATTCTTGAATTTTACTCCACAATTAATTATCATGTTGACAATTTGGACATTCTTAAACTCTGAATAAATTAAATTATAAATCTTTAATATTTATCCTTGATCTCACTTGATTGAATTCTTATATCATTGTCATCATCCTCATGTTTATATTATGGTGAAAGTCATCTTCGACCCGTAGTGCATAGATGAACTATTGATTGGTATGATTATGACAAGGAATTATGTATCGATATAATCATGACCTGTAATGTTATATACAAATGATGTGGTGAAAGTCCTCATTGGCCCGTAGTGCATTAATGGACAATTGTTTGGCATTATCATGACCACTGGTGATACTAACGAATATCTTTGGCCCGTAGTGCATGGATAATTCGTGGATGTGATACTAACGAATATCATTGGCCCGTAATGCATGGATAATTCATGGATGTGATACTAACGAATATCCTTGTTCCGTAGTGCATGGATAATTCGATAATGTGGATTATTTATTGAGTTATGTTACAGAGATAAAATATTGATGATGAACTTTTAAATCATAGAAGATAGTAGACATCATGCTCTACTTGACTCTTTTAATGGATTGCTTATTCCACTGCAGTTGTTGATCTAAACTTATTATCTATTGTATTCTATCAATTTATACTATTGAGGATGTAGACACTCGAAATACCCTTTCTCGTAGTCCTTCAATTGCCTTGATGCATACGCAATAACTTTACCGTTCTGCATAAGGACACAACCTAATCCTTTATGTGAGGCATCACTATACACCACAAAGTTTCCTGTATTATTGGGTAATGACAACACAGGTGCCACACTGAGCCGCTTCTTCAATTCCGTAAAACTCTCTTCGTACTTTTCCGTCCAAATAAATTTTATAGCTTTTCTCGTCAAATTTGTCAACGGAGTGGCAATCTTGGAAAAATCCTGAATAAATCGTCTGTAATAACTTGCCAATCCCAAGAAACTTCTTACTTCTGATGGAGTTCTTGGTTATTCCCAATTTATCACAGCTTTGACTTTTGATGGATCCACTGAAATCCCATCTTTTTCAATTACATGGCCGAGAAATTGTACACGTTCCATCCAAAATTTGCATTTAGAGAATTTCGCGTACAACTTTTCTTCTCTTAGTGTCTCTAGCGTCAAACGTAAATGTTCCACGTGTTCTTCTTGAGATTTGGAGTACATCAAAATATCATCGATAAATACCACCATAAACTTGTCTAAAAATGGTTTAAAGACCCTATTCATCAAATCCATGAATGCAGCAGGGGCGTTAGTCAAACCAAAAGACATTACCAGAAACTCGTAATGCCCATACCGAGTTCTGAATGTCGTCTTCGGTTCATCCTCCTTCCTTACTTTCAATTGATGATACCCACTTCTCAAATCTATTTTCGAGAAGTATCTAGCACCCTTCAATTGATAAAACAAATAATCTATTCTTGGCAATGGATATTTATTCTTAATAGTGACTTTGTTTAATTCTCTATAATCAATTCAAAGACGCATTGACCCATCCTTCTTCTTTATGAATAACACTGGTGCTCCCCACAGTGATACGCTCAGTTGAATATATTTCTTATCTAGCAATTCTTGCAGTTGTGCCATCAGTTCCTTCATCTCCACCGGAGCCATTCTGTACGGGGCCTTTGATATTGGAGCAGTTCCTGGCGCTAATTCGATCACGAACTCGATCTCTCTGTTGGGCGGAAGTCCTGCCAAATCCTTCGAAAACACGTTCACAAAATCCCTAACTAACGGTATCTCCTCCAGTTTCACACCATTCTTCTTTTGAGTATCAACTATGTAAGCTAGGTGCCCTACACAGCCCTGACTCAACAACTTCTTGGCCTGCATAATCGTCAGATATCTCGCTTGTCTAGGTGATTTATTACCATAGAAAACTACCTTTGACGGGGTTATAAGTTTTACACATTTCTTTTGGCAATCAATTATCGCTCCGTAATTGAACAGCCAATCCATTCCCAATATAACATCAAACTCTTTAAGTTTAAGAGGGATTAAATCTACTATCGTAATATTCCCCTTAATATTCACCCTACAATTCTTGAATACGAATTTAACAGGAATTACCTCCTTATTCACAATTTCTATGTGTAAAGGAAAATTCAATTCTTCACTAGGTAATTCTAACCTTGTAGCAAATTCATCAGATATAAACGAGTAAGTAGCACCTGAATCAAATAATACATATGCATTTATATCATTGATTGGGATAATACTTGACATGACATCTTTCAATTGCACCAAGTCCTGCACCGTCATGTTGAAAGTTTTGACTGTGGGCTTCTTTGATGACGTTGGTCCAGCAATAGTCAATATACCTCCACTGCTACCTCCCTTGCTTCCCGTTGTCTTTCCAACTTTCTTCTTAGGACACTCGCGAGCAAAATGATCCTTTGACCCGCAGGTGTAGCAAACATTTTTTTTGGGTTGATTGTAATTTGGGGCAATGTGACCTTCCTGGCCACAGTTAAAGCACACACGCTTCCCCCTTAAACACATACCCGTGTGAAACCTCCCACATGTAGCATATGCTTCGAATTTATTCTTCTGCAGGTTACCTTGCTGGTTTCCAGTACCCACATTTGTACTCCACTTCCTCTTCAAGTTATTGTTGTCATTTCCACCACTACCACCACCATTCTTAGCTTCGCCCTCACTCTTCTTCTTTCTCTGCTCTTGATTGTACTTTGTTACAGCCTCGCCTCCACCTTCAGCAAGAATTGCCTTCTCCAGTACTAGTGTAAATGTCTTTAGCTGAAACATGGAGACTGTTGGATAAAATCTAATTACGCACAACACGCAAGTATATGTGGTCAACAAGTAATAAAGTGAAAGTAGAGTATCGTTCCCACAGAGAATTATTTAACAAAAATTACCAAGTACTAACCCGTAACCAACTCAATCTTATTTAAACGAATGAATTTCAAATTATATAAATTAAACTACTATTAAATTACACTAGTTAAATTAAGATAACGGAGATTTAAGATCACAACTTCACTTATTGTTTCATTTAAGTTAACACACTTCTCATCAATTATTCTCTATCCTGAATTGTTAATCAAGAACACTAAAGCAGATAAAACCACCTCTCGATGCATAATACCTATATTAACGTCAATTCACAATTAAGATAGAAATCCGTTAAACACCTTAATCAACTAACCCACTATATCTCTATGTGAATTACAATTGAAGAAGGTTGAAGAAAAAGTTCTATATCCGATTACATGCGGTGTCAAGCATATCTCTACCTTAACGCTCATCAAGTTTAAGCTACTAACAAAATCCTGAACACATGCTATCATGATAAGATCTAAATCAATACTTCATCTCTCGAGTTCATATAGATTATCATGGTAATTGATGGCCAATCAATTAAAACATTAAGTCCAAATCAAAATAGACAATCCTCACAATAGAACATAATAATTGATAACGAAGTATATTAAAATAAACTACACAATAAGATCCATTGTAATCTCAAACAAAGAATTAATTCATGATTATTGAATTAAAACTAAGAATCCACAATTGAATAAACAATAAAAGATAAAGATAGAAGAAGATGAGAAGATAGAATCTATTGTCTGTAGATTTGATGCTCCCTCCTTGCTCCTACTTTGAATCTTCAATGGTCTCCAAGTTGCTTCAATCTCTAAATCTAATAAGAACTAGAGTTTTGA
Organism: Panax notoginseng; assembly: GCA_016801055.1. Lineage (NCBI taxonomy): Eukaryota > Viridiplantae > Streptophyta > Magnoliopsida > Apiales > Araliaceae > Panax > Panax notoginseng. The sequence goes on along the minus strand of CM029015.1, from coordinate 158,172,329 downwards.
TCTAATCTACTCTAATCTAATCTATTGGAATCCTCTATCTAGTTTCTCATCTTCCCTAATCCTTGTTATTACCCTCCTTTTATAAGCCTTTTTACATGTATTTAAGTCCTCTTAGAAGTCCTTGAGTTAATCGGATCGAAACAATCTTTTCTGAACTCAAATTTGGCCAAAAAAACATCTTTTCTGCGCGTATCCCCGCCCCGGCGGGGGTTTATACTTGTAAAGGGCCCGCCCCGCCGGGGGTCCTTACTATTTTTCAGCTCCAATGCCCGCCCCGGCGGGGGTTTTGTTAAGGAAAAGCCCGCCTCTGTGGGGGTCCATTTTTTGCCACAGTGTCCTCTGGTAAAACGGACATAACTTTTGATCCGTGAAGAGTTACGGGGCCTGCCACCTATCAAATCGAAGATATCGACGAGTGCTACAACTTTCATTCTTTGAGATTTGACAGATTCGGATTGGATGAAGGTCGAAATTGAGAATTAAGTAGATGTTGTGTAAATTGCAAGTATGAGAACTCTTAGCTTTGATCTTAGTTGATAAAAAGGCCATAACTCTCGCATCCAAACTCCGATTGGGATGATTCAAGATATTCCGGAAAGCTAAGAAGAAGATATACAGTATAATCCAAGTTCTAAGCCAAGAACATGCATCCAACTTGGTGTTAAAAGTCCTTCAATCTTCCCTTCTTGCATTTGCTTACGTATTTTGGTCCAAAAGATTTCCGAATTGCTTTCTCTTGTTTTATCATGCCAATAGTCGCCTTTTTCTTGCGTTTTCATACCCAAGCATATAATCTACACAAAAAATACAAAATGCATGAAAAGTAACTAAGAAACATGAGATTAAGCAACTAATTCAAGTAATAGATACCGTATAAGTAGGTATAAAACCTACTTATCAAATACCCCCAAACTTAAACCTTTGCTTGTCCTCAAGCAAAAACACAAAACAATAATGCAATTCAATACATCTAATCTACAAGCTTACGAATCTAGCAGTAATGACATAAACAAGTTTATTCAACCGGCCTTAGAGAAATCAAGTAAACATGATAATACATCATATCAAAACAAATCATTAACTTCCCAATCAATCATCAAATCTTAGACTGTTATCACTAATATAGTGCGTGTGTGCTCCACAACAATGTTAACTGATATAAAATCAAATTTAACACATAACAAGTCTCTTCGAAGGCATCATACAGTGTAAACTCAAGAAATCCAAAAATAAGCTAGATCCAACTAAAATCAAATAATTACCAATATCGAGGGTCAACATGGGATACTTATACTTTATTTTTTCATCCACGGGGGCTTTTTGCTCTTATTTCTTGTTTTATTCAATTTTTTTCCTTTTTTTTTATATACACATAGCCATGCAATGTCTTATTCCCTTAGGCTTTTCAATGCTACCTTAACGAGCTTTCGACCAACGACTCCCAGACCATTAAGACCTTAGGGCGCTAGGTGTAAAGACAATACCCTCGAGCTTACTTACTCAAGTAACAAAGGCCGCAAAACTAGACAAGCACGCTACGGTGTTTATTCATACTTTTTTTTCTTCTTTTTCTCACTTTTTTTTATAGCTTATATACCCCAAATATTCCCCCAAACTTAGGTTATTGTCTAACTTTAGCCATCACTACTTATTCTTATCATTCTTTCATTCAAATTAGCATTATCCTTTAGAATACCATTATGTATCAATTTAAACTCAATCAATCAACAAGTTGTTTTTACTGTGCTATCCTTATTATACCAGTTTCAAACAGAAAAAGACTCAATTCATAACAAGAAATCACATCAAAGCTCTAATAGTCAGTACTATACTTGTCTACCCAATTCCAATCTCATCATTGGCCAAAATAATCTGAACTATCTAACAGTTGGAATCATGCAAGATGAACATAGTAACTAACTATTATTTTTGAATTATTTTTTATTTTTATTTTATTATATTTTTTTTGAATTTTTGATTTTTTTTTTTAGTTATAAATAAAAACTATTATGCAACTACTCTACTATGCAAACTATTATGCAATTACACTACATGAATGCAAACATAAATAAACCTAAATTATTTAACTCCCCCAAACTTAACAATTACAATGTCCTCATTGTAAGAATATAGCGATAAGTAGAAGAGAACTTTCCTGTAATCAACTAAGCGTAAGGTGACGGTGGCGATGGCGGCGACGATCATTTTCCTATCCATTGAACCTCCAATACCTGCAATAAAGAGAGACAACATGGATTAGAATAACACTTGGATTCCTATCTACTAAATAAACTAGGAAAGAATAATTCCTGGGTTGCCTCCCAGTTAACGCTTGAATTATAGTCTTTCAGCCTGACTTTATCTGGTCAACGTTGTCCAATTCCTCTTCGGTAATTGAGGAATCCTTCATCCATCGAAAATAATGTAGCTTTTGGTAGGTTCCCATTTACGATGGCCAATGCATCAAAATCACCTAGCATGCTCTGATTTGTTATGATCTCAATCAAGAACGTCCCACAGCTAGGTGTTTTCTCCATTGTGTATGTGATCACTTTGGGGCATGGAAGCTTGTCACACACAATGGGCTCTTCGTCTATCTTCTTTGTCTCGTCCCACCATGGATCCAAAATTGTACTCGCTCTTTTGACATCAAGAGCTTCGCCGACGACATGACTACCAAGTGGGCATGCTTTTGCAAATCTGACTGACTCTTTGATCTTTGGTGGAGACCCATTTAGATCTTCATCAACCTCTATTTCATTATCCCCAATTGTCTCCACACTTTCGATATCTTGTGGCTCATCCAGTCTCATATTCGGTTCGGGTTCTCCGTCAATTTCGTCATCCATGTCATAAAACCAAGTGATTGGAGGAAGGTTGCTTAAGATTTTGGTCATTTGATCTATCTTATTCTGAAGATTTTGAATTGACCTCGCTTGATTACTCATCTTCTCCTCATTTGCTGCTACGAACTTGAAAAACAATTCCTCCAACCTTGAATTATCTGTCTCAGTTTTGGAATCCATGTATTATGGACCATGTGTAGAAGTAGTGATGATTTGTCCTATCTGGTTCTAAAAATTGTAGCTCGATATTTCTTGACTCATCATCCTCTCCTCTTGGTCTGCTATGCCCTTCAATATTACATCCATCAGATTTGGCTTTTCTTCTTATGGCAATGAAGGTGGACATGAAAATTCTAGTGTGTATGATAGATTTAGAGCGTAGTATTGGTCTTCATAATTGTAGCTCCATGACGAATCCGGGTGATACCCCCAAACTTGATGATAATTAGCATGTCTATAATCATTGAGGTATTCACCACCGTGTTGTCCCGGCCCAAGATTGATGGTGCATTGATTACTCGGGTGATTGCCAGCACAATAGTCACAAATAACTGCAATCCTTCGACTCCTTTGGGCTGCAAAAACGTCCAACTTCCTCGAAAGTTCTTCAATCTATGCTGACATTGCTGAAAGTGTCGCGAGTTTGTCAATCTCCGCTCCCCTTGGCTGAGTCATTCTTGCCATCCTTCGACTCCGTTGGGCTCGAATAACCTCCAACGTCTTTGAAGTTGCCTCAATTTGTATTGGCTCTATATAAGATGTATTAAGTCCATCAATCCATGTTTCCCTTGGTTGAGTCATGTTCGTGTATGGCCATTGATACGCAAAGTCATCCATGGTACCTGAAAAGAGAGAAATATAGGAAGAGAATTAAAAATAAAAATAAAAATGTTTAAATTAAGACTAATTTGATTGAAATTAATATTGGCAAAGAGATATTAAACTAATTCCCCGGCAACGGTGCCAAAAACTTGTTGGGTAAAATCTAATTACGCACAACACGTAAGTATACGTGGTCAACAAGTAATAAATTGAAAGTAGAGTATCGTTTCGACAGAGAATTATTTAACAAAAATCACCAAGTACTAACCCGTAACCAACTCAATCTTATTTAAACGAATGAATTTCAAATTATATAAATTAAACTACTATTAAATTCCACTAGTTAAATTAAGATAACGGAGATTTAAGATCACAACTTCACTTATTGCTTCATTTAAGTTAACACACTTCTCATCAACTATTCTCTATCCTGAATTGTTAATCAAGAACACTAAAGCAGATAAAACCACCTCTCGATGCATAATACCCATATTAACGTCAATCCACAATTAAGATAGAAATCCGTTAAACACCTTAATCAACTAACCCACTATATCTCCATGTGAATTACAATTGAAGAAGGTTGAAGAATATGTTCTCTATCTGATTACATGCGGTGTCAAGCATATCTCTACCTTAACGCTCATCAAGTTTAAGCTACTAACAAAATCTTGAACACATGCTATCATGATAAGATCTAAATCAATACTTCATCTCTCGAGTTCATATAGATTATCACGGTAATTGATGGCTAATCAATTAAAACATTAAGTCCTAATCAAAATAGACAATCCACTCAATAGAACATAATAATTGATAATGAAGCATATTAAAATAAACTACACAATAAGATCCATTGTAATCTCAAACAAAGAATTAATTCATGATTATTGAATTAAAACTAAGAATCCACAATTGAATAAACAATAAAAGACAAAGATAGAAGAAGATGAGAAGATAAAATCTATTGTCTGTAGATTTGATACTCCCTCCTTGCTCTTACTTTGAATCTTTAATGGTCTCCAAGTTGATTCAATATCCAAATCTAACAAGAACTAGAGTTTTGATCTAATCTACTCTAATCTAATCTAATATAATCCTCTATCTAGTCTCTCATCATCCCTAATCCTTGTTATTCCCCTCCTTTTATAAGCCTTTTTACATGTCTTTAAGTCCTCTTAGAAGTCCTTGAGTCAATCGGATCGAAACAATCCTTCCCGAACTCAAATTTGGCCAACAAACGTCTTTTCTGCACGTACCCCCGCCCTGGCGGGGGTTTATACTTGTAAAGGGCCCGCCCCAGCTTACTATTTTTCAGCTCCAATGCCCGCCCCGGCGGGGGTTTTGTTAAGGAAAAGCCCGCCTCTGCGGGGGTCCATTTTTTGCCACAGTGTCCTCTGGTAAAACGGCCATAACTTTTGATCCGTGAAGAGTTACGGGACCTGTCACCTATCAAATCGAAGATACCGACGAGTTCTACAACTTTCATTCTTTGAGATTTGACAGATTAGGATTGGATGAAGGTCACAATTGAGCTTTAAGTAGATATTGTGTAAATTTCAAGTATGAGAACTTTTAGCTTTGATCTTCGTTGATAAAAAGGCCATAACTCTTGCATCTGAACTTCGATTGGGATGATTCAAGATGTTTTGGAAAGATAAAAAGAAGATCTACAGTATAATCAAAGTTCCAAGCCAAGAACATGCATCCAACTTGGTGTTAAAAGTCCTTCAATCTTCCCTTCTTGCATTTGCTTACGTATTTTGGTCCAAAAGATTTCCAAATTGCTTTCTCTTGCTTTTTCATGCCAATAGTCGCCTTTTTCTTGCGTTTTCATACCCAAGTATATAATCTACAAAATGAATATAAAATTCATGAAAAGTAACTAAGAAACATGAGATTAAGCAACTAATTCAAGTAATAGATACCGTATAAGTAGGTATAAAACCTTATCAGAGATCCTACTGTACAATCAGGGTTTTAGTCCCTGCTCAGACCTCTTAGCCTTTCGCTCATCTGTGTAGACTTATATGGCGTAAACCTCGCCAATTCGTTAAATTTTGTAGCATACTCCGATACTGTCATTGATCCCTGCTTCAGTTTTAAAAACTGCACTTCCATCTGATTTTTCGAACTCTCTGGGAAATAAGTCTCAAAAAATATATCCTTAAAGCTATCCCAAGTCATCACCCCTTGACCTCCTAGAGTTTTATTAGCTTACCACCAATAATTAGCCTCTGCTTTCAACATAAATGTTGCGAAAATAGTTTTTTGATTCTCACCTACTCTAGTAACATCGAAAACTTTCTCTATCTCCATGATTCAGGTCTGTGCCTCAACTGGATTCATGGACCCATGGAATTTTGGTGGTCCAAACGCCTTGAAGTTCTTAAATGTCACAGCTTAATTCTGCAGTTGATTCTGCAATGCTCCCGTCAGTAACGTCACTAACTGCTGAACTGAGTTAGCGTCAACATTGTTGTTATTGGTAGATCCCTCAGGGGTTCTTTGTCGTGGTTGAAGTCTTGGAGGCGTTTTCTGTTAAAATACACTCATTAGATTATTACTCAATCTTCTAGGTATTATGTACTTAATTTGCACATCAAAAAATTACTACATAACACACAATATCTTGAATAAATACTAACTTAAATTCATTCAAAATCTTTTAAAAACATAACAATGATAACATTCTTGCTTTCTACATCACTTTCCTGAACTACAAAAGTTTCAGGATAACTTCATCATCATCATATCCCATGGGTTATATCATACCCGGGATATACATCTTATTTATTCACTAATCATATAGTAATTACATTTATGACGACCTACTAAAATATTGCATAGCCTTACGACGCTCCTCTTCCATAATACGGAACATTGTTCGACGATCTAACATGTACGATGGCAGCGTCTCGAATAGAATCGGATAACATATGACCCGATCTTGAGGTCGATTGATCACCGTGTTGAAAATAATATTCATCTCATCCATCTTGATCTTCTTTACATTTACGTCTCTCTCTGCTACCCCAGCTCGTTTAGAAGCTTCCTCGTATGCGTCTTCGACTCTTGCCCTCTTAGTAGACTCTTCTTTCAACTTGTTCTTCAGCTCTACAATCTCCTCTATCATTTGCTCATTCGCTCCTTCAGTGTGGATCACCTTCCCTTTGGCATTACTCAGACGTTCATCTAGATCCTGGATCTCGTTCTCCTTCTGCGCCATTGAGGTCTTCTATTCACCTACTATCTCTTCCAACTCCTCGATGCTATCCTGAAGTTCCACATTGCGGTCGTATATACTTCAACGTACATACGGCCAGCGATCAAGTTTAGTGGAATCTCTTCCTCCTTGTCCTCCTTATCCTCATTCGACTGTGGCAGCTCAACGGGGTCCTCCTCGTCCATCTCTATCTCATCATCCTCATCAGGTAAACCCTCCTGCTCAACCACTGTGACCAACAGAGATGTTTCCCGTGGCAGTAGTTGTCTCCCAAACCACCTGAATATCTCGAGGCTCCTCTTCTCTAGGCATCTGGGATCCTTCCTCTCTAGCCTGACTGGATTCTCCTACATTAGCCATCCTGACAACAAAATTTTAAGTTTTAATTACTAATCATTACTACTCAACACTCATGAGCACAAAGGTTGCAATCACATAAGCACATAAGTGTTTTATTACTTTTTCCATAAAACTCGATAAGAGTTTATCACCACTATCTTTTCCATCTGCTATAAGGTTACTTCCTAAGGCTTTTCTCCACCTTACATTCATAACCTAAAGGTTTGATACCAACTTGTGACACCCCCAAATCTGGGTACTTCATTCCCCTAAGACTTGGTGTTCACTTTCTATACATTTATACTATCTACCCAAATATGATAACATTTAAACCATAAATCCTCCCATTAAAGGGTTACATCATTAAATCAAAAAGTCTCTCAGGTTATCTAACCTTTAACATAAATCAAGTGCGGAAATAAAAATAGTTACATAACATCATTTAAATAAAGTCTATTAACTTAAAAGCCAATAAATTACAAGTCTTCATCACTTGTACATTTTTTCTTTTCCTTTGTTTATAGTAGGTTCATCGACCTTTTCAACCTTAGCTGCAATAATTATATTTATGCAAGAGTGAGCTAAACAAATGCTCACAAGATATAGCAATGAACAACAAGAAAATAATAACTACCAATGAATATGCTCATCAAAACTGAATAGCACTCTATCAATGACAACCAAAAACTGAAATCAAAATATGAAATATATCTGAGGGTCATAAGACCACGAACTATGTCCATGGTTACAAGTAATCTTTTAACTTTAGCCTAAACAGTTATACTATAGGGACTTCACGTACTTAGGGGGATCAGCCTTTTGTACCATGTATTGTACACAAACATCTAAACGCATCGCGTACCCCTATTATAGGGTTGTTCTTCTCAAGTTTAGAGTACAAGTCCGCACCAAAGAAAGTTTGGTTTGGATAAACTTCAAGGGTAATTTAGAGTTTCACAATCATCAACTAAAGGATTAGTTGAATCAACAAAGTTTGATAACACTACGGTTGATCAATAACAACATAATATAGACAATTGAAAATCATAGGTGAACCAACTATATGTTAAACTTATGCTTGGAAATAACTAGAAAGCATAAGCATTGAATAAAATAATAAACCTTTGCTTGAGCAATAATAAGCTAGGGCTATGATTTTGTCAAATTAGAAATTGAAATACTGAACATACATTAACTGATAACAAGCTGGAAACAAAGCTTGCTCAACATGATAATAACTTGTGCAAAGTAATTGAAATACGACAGTTCAATACTAGGAATTAGAGTTCAAGAAGCATTCACTATAAAAGATTGAACTAAAGAAACTTGCTTAACTATAAACAAGTTAGAGTAGATCAACAATGATTAGAATTCAAAACTTGCTCGAATAAAGTTAGGGTTAAAGCTTGCTCAAATAATATTTAGGAACAAAGAACTTGCTCAATAAAAGTTTAGGGTAAGAAACTTGCCTCGTGCATAAGCTATAAATTTATAACTCACGTTCACCTACACATAGTATTAGAATCACAGTATCTATTAGATATACTAACATCCACTTTCCAAAATAACACTCACTTCTAGTTAAACTTGTTATTTTAGTACAAGTCCTACTTTACCATACACATTTCAGAATCACAAGTGTTAATTTCACAACACTTATTCATTATTCATTAAGTTTCTTAAATCATTACATATCATTTTCATAACTTACTAATTTTATACTTTATAATTACTAACCACATGATACGATTCTGTTTTAACCTTTTCATTACATGCTTCTCACATTAACATAACATTAGACCAAGTTACAATGGGTGCCCAAAGTCTGCAGAAGTAGCAGACTTCACTGGGTCTGACTGACTACTGGTGCAGCCGCGCCATAATTACCTTAGAGTTTGGCGCGCCTGCGCTCGGCACCGGTACCAGTTTTTCAGAACGCGAGTTTCGACTCTGTTCTAAGCCAACTATCACGAATTTCATCCATAAAACAGTAAATTAAGCATACCCAATTGACATGGAACTCATATATACATGATTCCTCACATATATACTAACTTAGAACAATTATACAAAAACACCATTTTTGACATCCTTTACAAAAATCATCACTGTGACCACAATTCTTGTCCAAATTAACTCATTTAAACTATGTTATCTTCATTTCTTAATGAACTAACATATTCAAGGCTCAATTTACAGGTTGGTTTATAAATTAACCACCAAATTTGGTACTTTTACAAGCCATACATATAAATATGCACTGTAAATACTTTTCTTCCTTTTTAAACGTAATTAGCATACTAATTCTTGTCCAAATACCAGTTCTAACATCACAATTACATAAAATCACAAAGAATCAATTGTATAACAACAATTCAAGAAAATTCAATTCACAGAGCTTGGAAGTTTATGCCGTATATATATATATATATATATATATATATATATATATATATATATATATAATATTAATGTGACACCCCCAAAATAGGTATACATCACCCATTTTGAGTCGTCAATAACATGGTATAGAAACAACTACAACTTTATCAATATAACATAAAAACTATGAGTTTAAATACAAATATTGTCTTCTAGACAATATCCACACTCAAATAAGTCCTCATTACAATTATTGATACATTATTTTACAAAAATGGTGAGGACTACTAAACAACTTTCTAGAACTATCATTTCATACCTCGACTAGTACTCGCTACATTCTCGCCTCCTGAGAAGAAAAATGGAACAGAAAGGAAAAAGGGTGAGCTCAACTAGCCCAGTAAAGAACATTATGACTAAGATAATATAGAACAAATTATCGTTAGTCCTCAACAGGAAAAAATTTAATAGAATACAATAGACAACAAATTTTAAATCAATATTCGCAACGGAAATAATAATTCACTAGAAGAGTTAAGTAGAGTATGAAATCTACTATCATTTATGAATTTAAAAGTCCATCATCAATATTTCATCCCTGTAACATCAATCAGTAAACATCTTGAATCAAATATTCATCTTTGCACTACAGGCCAAAGATATTCATCAGTTGGTCATGTTCATCTCAACACATGTTTATCTTCGCACTACGGGCCAAATATATTCATCATAAAATCGTTAATCTTTGCACTACAGGCCAAAGATATTCAGTTATATCATCATTTAGGACTGAGGATGATGAAAAATATTTTAAAGAAAACGAATCCAGTGAAACAAAAGAACAAATATTAAGGATTCGTACTTTAAACAATCCGAGTACAAAAATACTTCATAAATAATCATAGTGGAGTAAAATTTAAGAATGATCAAAATATGGATACAATCAAAGCTTGTATCCATAATAGATATCTTAAACAAAAAGAAGAAAATTTTATTTTTCGATGAATAATGTCGTATTCGTGAATAGTGCCATACGTGAATAGTATTGTATACATGAATAGTACCCCCAACACAAAAAGTTCCAAATTTGATAAAAAAAATTCAGACCAATATTTCGGCATAATGATATTGAAAGAAATAATATCATTTACAAAAAAAAATAACATCCCTTACCTCGAAAGAATAGTACTTCTAGCTGGAATACTGAATATAGTGCTGAAGAGAACTTGCACCGTATAGCAACACTCAAAGTCTTAAAATACTTACAAGAATACACTCGATAATATAGAGAGAGAAATAGAGAGAATACTTTAATTTCTGGTGTGTTTTTTAATTCTAACCTAAGCACCCTATTTATAGGAAAATACTTAGAACACCAAAGCAGAAAATTTAATATAATATAATATAAATTTCCAAATCTTCCTACGCACACCACCAGCTGAATTCAACCACTAACACATGTCCCATAAATGAAAAAAATGTTTTTCTTAATTAAAATATTTTAAACTTCAAAAATTAATTATTTTGGAACTTCGGAACTTCAATAATTCATAATAAATAGCTCTTTTGTCAGAAAAATTTGAACCTTATGTCTTTTCCATAGAAAATTCCATTATCTACAACTTTGCAGAAGAAAGTTTTTCTAAATTCCAAACAGAAATTGACCGAAATTCACAAACGGACGATTTTACAAGCTATAATCAAATTTCAGTTAAGAAATGGGCCCACAGACATGTTTAACATGTTTTAAACAACTTTTACAACAAAAATACTATTCCTCCTCATATACTCATATATCTCACATTCATTGTAAAAATATCATCATTATTATATTATAATAATATAATAATATATTTAAATGAATTATTTTATCAGAAAAAGATAAAATATTAATTTTCAACAATTGTCACATTAAAAATTTTCTCCATCTATATCCACATAAAATTAATATTTTCCTCATCATATAAATCAATAATTAATTATTCACAAATAATATTACAAAATCACAATACTGACAACCAAACAGTTCCCAAGAAAGAGGGGGCTTTTCAATAAGGATTTCTCCTTACTGACGCGTAATTAGGTGACCAAACCTCTCATTAGACAGAACTTTCTAGACACTGCCAATAATGTTATCTAATAATATTATTCAGATAATATGAATTATTGCTCCGATAATGAAAAATATTGTGTAGTGACAATTATTAAAACAACAGTAATATAAAATATCAACGTAGCAATTATTGAATCAATAAAATAAAATATTGAACAATAATTACTTAACATTTATTGAGTAGTGCCTTCTTACGTAAGAATCAATAATTGGTGCAATACCGTGTGTTACTGTGCAACAACGCGTATTACTGTGTTTTGACCACTGGGTATTCCAACAGTATTAACGGTAACAACTACGCCGTTATTTATAAACAACTTATACTTGTCGTTTTCTTCATCCAATCGCTTTCCGTTATGGAGCCCACAAAAGACTGCGCCGTCGTACGAATATTTCCAGACAGGAAGAATATTCCACGACCAAACGAATATTCTCCGACAACAATGAATATTTTATAACCACTTGCTTATTTGAAATATTTGTGCATTTTATCCATAACTAACCACATTAATCAATTCAACCCTTACTATTTCAAAATAATAAATAGAGGAAATTAAATTTTATTTATTAATAATTTGGGGTCTTACAATTAAGGTTATGGAAAATACCTTTTCTTGTTTTTAATAATCCTTGCTAAACACCAAGAATTTCTCTGACTTCACAGAAATCTTCCTCTCAAACTCTCTCTATTCTCTCTCAAGTTTCTCTGTAATTTCCTTCTTTCTTCTCTTAGTGTCCGTATAGACCAACTAACAGTATGTGTAAAATAAAAATAAAACTGATAGGGCCATAATACACATATTAAGAAAATAACGGTTACAACTTAACGCTCATTAGTTATAATATATATTATTTATTATTTTGATTTATTTTATTTATTATAATTCAAATTCAAAATTTAAAAACCATAAGGCTATGTTTGGATAAAACTAGTTAAAATAAAAACTTAATATTTTAAGCCTTCTTTGGTAACCAATTTAAAACTCCTTTAATTTATTTTAATAAACAATTTAGTTTATAATTTATAATCACATATTATTTATTTAGATTTCCATAACAAATATTAGTTACATAAACTAAGTACAACACAGTAAATAAATTTCCCACTTAATCCAAATATCACAAAATTATAATCTCATTATAATTTTATTTAATAAATTAACATACCATTTTAAATTATTAAATTAAAACAACAATATAGCATTTCATATTATCTTACCACTTTCCAACTATTAAATTAAATTAAATTAGAATTAGAATGTTATCTAATAAAATAATTCATAAATATTTACTAATAACAACCACATCAATAAAATAACAATTACATCAATAAAATATTTATTTAACTTAATAAATATTTTAAATTACAAATAAAATCTTGGATTGTTACAATTGAGCGCGACCGCATGTGGCAGAGAAAATTTTCTGAGTCTGTGGAATAGCGCGACCGCGCTCAAAATGAACTAGAAATGGGTGCGGCCACGCCCAAAATTTTCTACTGAGATGTCCTTTGGTAAAATAGGTATGACTTTTGATCCGAGAGGAGTTACAGGGCCTGCCACCTATCAAATTGAAGATCTCGACGAGGTATACAACTTTTACTTTTTAAGATTTGAGAGATAATGGCTAGATAAAGGTAGAAATTGGGATTCAATTGACTGCTATGTAAATGGCAACTCCAAACTTTGAGGTTCAACATCCGTTGGTACAAATTTCATAACTCTCGCATCCGAACTTCGAATGGGATGAATCAAGATGTTCCAGAAAGATAAGAAGTAGATCTAAAATAAAATCCAAGTTCCAAGCCAAGAACATGTGTGACAATACGAGTTTTCATAAAATATTAAAATAAGAATTTACTATATTAAATTCTTATTATGCAATAAATTATGAAAATTGGATTGCATAAGTGGATATAAGTTGTACTATGTTGCGAAAACCCGATAATTCGTGTAATCTATTATTTGGATTCATGAATATGAATATCTAATAAGATAAAATTTTATGGATATTATTATATGTAAATGTTATTTATGAGATTTAAGGTTGAATTAAGACCTAGTATGTGTGTTATGTGATTATGTGTATGTGTTGCGATTTTATAAATGAAATAAAAACATTTTCAGAGAAGAACGTCAAGCTTAAAAATATTTTCACTGACGAGCTTCTCGACATATTTATGAAAAATTGCTTTGTCGTGCTTAAACTGATATAGTGATTTGTCGTGCTTCCAAGTTAAATAACTTGTAAACTACTTAGGCTTCATGATTAAGTAACTAAGAAACTACATTGAACCAATCGGATTAAAGGACCTAGATTTGGTTTTCTATAGCTGATCAAAATCTAAAGCACGACACAAGTAGGTTGCCACTAATCAGCCCCACAATCAACCAAAAATTCTGACCAAACTACTTGAAAGATATTTTTAGTTACAAACTGCATTGTCAAGCTAAAACCTAGCACGAGGTGGCCAACCATAAGCCTTCTCAAGCTAAAAACTTAGCACGAGGTGGCTGACTATAAGCCTTGTCAAGCTTAATTTAGAAAGAGGTGTCAAGATTTTTAAAGCATAAACCTAGCACGAGGTGGCTGACCATAAGCCTTGTCAAGCTAAAAACCTAGCACGAGGTCGCTAACTATAAGCCTTGTCAAGCTTAATTTAGCAAAAGGTGTCAAGATTTTTAAAACATAAGACTTAGGGGCTAAGTCTTGAGTTACCCATAAATAGGCCCTTCCTCCTTCACTTAGAAGTCATCAATTCACCAAAATAAGAGGGCAAACTCTAGCAAATTGGAGAGAAAAAAGGGAGAGTTAGTCGAATCAAGAAGGAGAGGATGAAGATCAAGATAAAGATCAAGGGGTGATTAAAGTTAAGAAGAAGAAGAAGAGCGCTTAAGGAAAATCTTTTAGTTACTATATGTTACTTGAACTTGATATTAATTATATTTATTCATTGTAGCAATATGAAATATTGAATTACATGTTACTCGCTATGAGCTGGGAAAGTCAAATTATGACTATATTTGGTTGAATTATGGAAGTCAATATGTGGTATGTTATATGTTAGGCACGTGGAACTTATATTTATCTTAAATTGAGATATATGTTGATCATGAAAGTATATGATATATGATGCATGAAAACTTGTAGATTTGCGAAGTTGTTGAGTACAATCTTGCAAAAATAAACTTTTTGCAGGTTAAGGATTCAAAGAAAGATTATTTCCTATCTGGACAATAAGGAAAAGAAGGCAAACAATGGAATAATGTTTTCTTTATTTGAAATAAAACCTATATGATATTAGGATGATGATGTACAAAATCCAATGTAAATTGTGAAATGTTCAATGAATGGGAATGTTTATTTTGAAATGAGAACCTATTGTGGAGATTAGTTATTGAATGTAAATTATACAGGTAGAACATTAATATATAAAGATGATAAGCATTGGTACTTGAACTTTCATAGTTCACTTACTATGCTAATACAAGAGATCATAAAGGTTGCGATTCGGGGAACATAGGAAAGAAGAAAGAAAATTTTTATTTATCTGAATTTTCAGCTGATATTACATCTAATTTTATTGTAAGGCTGAGCTTAGATAGTATTGAACACACAAGGTTGAGACCAATTTTAATCCTAATATTGGGTTAAGTTGGTCCCAATTTTGGGGTCGTCATAACATGCATCCAACTTGGCATTAAAAACCCTACATTCTCTCTTTTTTGCATTTGTTTGCATATTGTACTCCAAAATATGTCTAGATTTCTTTTCCTTGCTTCTTCATGCCAATGTCATACCATAGCTTACAAAGTAACATAAAATATATGAAATGCACACAAAACAACAGAGATTAATAATAATCCCAGTCTAATGAGATTTTATTCGTAGGTATAAAACTCATTCATCAGGCACAGGTGCCCAACGGCTAACAAAAACCTAAATAAAGAAATCCCTAACATCTAAATCTCCAAGACGGTCAATCTAAGATAACTCCTCCTAGGTTACTGTGACGCCCCCAAAATAGATATACATCACCCATTCTGAGTCGCCAAATACATGGTACAGAAACAAATGCAACTTCAGTAATACAATTGTCGTGCAGAATACGACAACACATATATTGTGAGTTTGAATATAAATATTATCTACTAAAGAGTATACAAACTCAAAAGGAGACCTCATTACAATTATCACATTATTTCACAGAATAGTGAGGACTACTAATGTAACCATCTGGACCGTCAATCCATTCCGCGACTAGTCCTAGCTATATTCTCATTTCCTGAAGAGAACAGTGAAAGAAAGGTTGAGCTCAACTAGCCTAGTAAGAAATATTATGACTAAGATAATGTACAACAAATTATCATTAGTCTTCAACAGGAAAAAAGCTGATAAAATATAATAGATAACAAGTTTTAGATCAACAA
This sequence comes from Panax notoginseng, assembly GCA_016801055.1. Taxonomy (NCBI): domain Eukaryota; kingdom Viridiplantae; phylum Streptophyta; class Magnoliopsida; order Apiales; family Araliaceae; genus Panax; species Panax notoginseng. Next base: position 158,156,171 of record CM029015.1, on the reverse strand, counting down.
CTGCAGCAGAAAAAGTAATCCATTAAAAGAGTCAAGTAGAGCATAAAACCTACTATCTTCAATGATTTAAAAGATTTATCTTCAATTTTATTGCTGAGATTCAGCTTAATAAAAAATCCACATCATCGAATCATCCCTGCACTACGGGCCAAAGATAATCGTGTTTTCATCAACGATCATGATCATGCCATAAAACAATTCATCTTTGCACCCTTGGCCGAAGAGAATCCATGGCCATAATCATAACAAAAAGTGTCCATCAATGCACTACGGGCCAATGAGGACTTTTACCACATCATTTGTAACATTACGGTCATGATTATACCGAATAATCATTGGTCATAATCATACCAAGTCCATCTATGCACTACATGCCACAGATGACTTTCAACAGAATATAAACACGAGGATGATGACAATGATATAATAATTCAATTAAACAAGTTCAAGGATAAATTTTAAAGATTTATAATTTAATTTATCCAAAAATTAATAACGTCCAAATTGTGAACATGATACTACTTTGTGGAGTAAAATTCAAGAATAATACTCAGTTGGTCATGTTCATCTCAACACCTGTTCATCTTTGCACTACGGGCCAAAGATATTCACCAGGTAATCATTCATCTTTGCACTACAAGCCAAAGATATTCAGTTATATCATCATTTAGGACTGAGGATGATAAAAAATATCTTAAAGAAAACGAATCCAGTGAGATAAAAGAACAAATTTTAGGGATTCGTATTACAGTTTATCCAAGTTCAATAATACTCCAAAATAACCAATTTCGAAGCAGAATTTAAAAATAATGATCAAAACATGGATATAATCAAAGATAGTAACCATAATAGTCATCTTGGATAAAAAGAAGAAAATTTCATTTTTCGGTGAATAGTGTTGTATACGTGAATAGTAACCCCGACATAAAAAATTCTAAATTTGATAAAAAGTTCATATCTGTAAGACCCCAACTTTTATAAATAAAGATAATTTTTTTATAAATATTATTTTTGAATATTATGGAGTGAAATTGATATGATGTTATAGTTGTGGGTAATATTTATAAATTTTGCAAAGTACGCAAGTTGCTATATAATATTCGATTGGTCGGGGAATATTCGTTTTAACAGGAAATATTCATACGACGACACAATCATTGGTGGACCCCACAACGGAATTATTGTCAGGTTGAGAAAATGATAAAAATACTTTATGAAAATAACGGCGGAAGTTTTACCATTAATACTGTTGAACTACTCGGTAGTAAAAGTACAGTAATACGCATGGTTGCATAGTAGCACACGGTATTAATTATTGATGCTTACGTGATAAGTCACTCAGTTTTATTTTATTGGTATTATTAATGTAATAAAACAGAAAAGCTTTTTATATAAAACTGAATACTTTTATAAAGTTATTCGTTTTATTAGGCTAATAGTAAAATCTTTTTATATAAAACAAAATATTTTTATAAAGTTATCTGTTTTATTAGACAATAATTAGAATATATTATATTTTATTATGCATAGTATTTGCATAGTGCCTGCATAGTATTTGTATAGTAAAATCTTTTATAAAGTTATTTGTTTTATTAGATTATAAATAGAATATATTATATTTTATTTAAAAGATTTTGCTTTAAATATGGACCGTTAGATTAAAGTAAATCAATCTAGACCGTTCATGAGTTAGTTACTATGCAGTCTATTTTTCTATAAATAGAAGCTCATTCTATCATTATTTTCTTACGAATTCACTGAAACTCTAGAGAGAGAAACTATAGAGAGAAAGAAGAAAAGTATTCTGCTATTTCACTACTCTGATATCAAGTTTCTTTTACAGTAAGGGATATTATTTGTTGTACTCGTAAAGAGTATTCTTTCTTTCTTATTCATGAAGAGAACTTCTGTTATTTTATTCTTTATTATTCTATTGGAATAACCTGTATACGTGGGCTACCCTATACTTGGCGAAATTCTTCTGTTATTACATTATTTATTATTCTATCGGAATATCATGTTTGTGCTTTACGCCGGACCTGGTTCCATTATTTACTATTCTGTCAGAATATCCTGCCTGTGCTTTACGCCGGACCTGGTTCCATTATTTATTATTCTGTCAGAATATCTTGTTTGTGCGTTTACTCCGAACTTGGTTCCATTATTTATTATTCTGTCGGAATATCTTATCGGTGTGTTTACGCATGACCTGGTTCCATTATTTATTTTTTTATTGGAATAACATGTATGTGCTGTCTATCGCATGCATGGTGATTTCTTTTATTATTCCATTCTTTATTATATTCAGTTGATTAAAGTTTTGACTTTTATACTCCATGAAATTAGTAGAATATCCTTGATATTTGCGCTTCATCCGGTATCTTTTCATGAAAATATTCTTCCGAGCATTCTTGAATATTACTTCACAAAGTAGTATCATGTTGACAATTTGGACGTTATTGGTTCCTGGATAAATTAATTTTTAAACTTGTTTTATTGAATTCTTATATCATTGTCATCATCGTCATGTTTATATTCTGTTGAAAGTCATATGTGGCATGTAGTGCATAGATGGACTTCGTATAATTATGACCAGGGATTATTGTGACGCCCCCAAATTCTGACCTCCACTTGGTCACCCGAATTCGGTTCGTCACGTTCTCAAGATATTACCATAATAACTAAAATCACTCATTCACAGCGAAAGATCTAATTTAGAATAATATATAATGATTTATTATAATTATTCCCCCAAGTCTCGCAACCTACATTACTAAATAGATTACATAATAATATCGAATAAAGACTTATTACATAATCCTACTTAAGTTTAAACATAGTTTGCAAATAGTCTTATTACAACATGATAGATTTAAACATAAAAGGGACAAGCTAGTCAGTAGCCTTGCCCTTGCCCTTGTCTTTCCCAGAGACACCTCCATGTTCCGCCTTAGCTGAAAGGTTTTAAATAAGTAAGGATGAGCACAAATTGCCCAGCAAGTAATATACAACAAGGGTGTAGGATATAATATCACAAGATTTGAAATATCGAAGGGTTATTTCTAAGATAGTTCAAAGTGTCAGGATAACATCATGAATAAGGGATATGACAATTCAATATAATTCAACAGATGTATATGAATTCAACGGCTAACAATGTATCCAACTGGATAATCACTTTATACTGAGCAGTCACTAAAGACCATTGAACTTTCACTAGAGTTACCAATATTAAATTGGTAACCAAAGATATCAAGTACTATAGATGATCAGTCTACAATACTTCACGTTATGCATAACACCACAATAATATTTATTCATGTGTTGGGGTTTCCAACAACATACACTCCCCTTACCAAAAGGGTTGTTCAACTCAGTTTTCAAGATTTCCGCACCAATCAACTGGTTTGGACAGTTTTATTATAAACATGCATATAGTCTAGCCGAATCAAATGGCATCGACTTTTTCACAATATTCAAGATCAATACTAAGTTTATCATGAATAATAGTTCTCACAAGGGTTTAAGCATATTAACTCATTTGAACGAGAAAGTAATATAACTTGTATTCAAAGAAATAAGTTTACGGTATTCGTCGAATAAAGAATGCAATTATACTTGCACAATAAGAGTAGGGTTTGGATACTTGCTCAATATAAAAGAGAGTAAGTTAGGGAACTTGCCTTAAGCGTTGATTACCACTTATAGCATAAAATCACCTCAACGAACTATATTATCCTATTTATGTATGTATAGGTACTCATTAGCCACACATCCTGACATAAATCTCAACATGCAATTATTACACATATATCTATCCATACACCTTAGAACTCATAGATATATAATTCAGATTGTTCTTACTTTTAAAAACCTTAACAACATTTTAGCAAATTTAAGTCTCATATACTCATTTCATGTTTGTATACGTGAAACATTACTTGAGTTACGCATTCTATATTACGTCGTTCACACATACGTGCCAAGGAACTTTTAAATTAAGTTTATTCGGACGCAGCTAGTATAACCCTCTACTTAAAATTTTAGTTTAGTTCATGCGTGGGTAACATATATCAATTTGATAATATTTATCAATTAATCCCGCCTTTCCCAATGTCACAATGTTGTTTCCAAATCCGAAGACATCCCGCCACGTTCGAATCCGAAGACATCTTACAAAGTCGAAGACTTCATCTCCGAACCCGAAGACACCTTCTATCATTTTACTTGTTTAATCAATTGTTCACTTGGTTTTATTTATCCATGTCTCATTACATAAATAAAGTATTCTTACCTTACTTAGTATTAATATTATATTTTTATCTTGTTATTAATCTTATTTTATCTTATTATATCCAAAAAAAACAAGTCTTGACCCGTTTGACCCGACCCGAACCAAACTGACTCAACACTGAAAATGGCCTAGCGCCTAGGCGCTTGAAATAAGCCTGGGTTGAGCGCCTCGGCGCTCCCCTGCAGAAGCAAAAATCCAATTTTTTCAACATTTTCAGTTTTGACCCTTTTTGATTCAATCTTTCATAACTTGCTCATTTCATATCCAAATGAGTTCAAACCACTTCCATTATCTCATAAACTTACATATCTTCAATATGCGATATCTTAAACAATTTTTCAAAATATTTATTTAATCAAATTATTTACTTTTCCAAGCAAAGGTTCTCATGCTAGCTTGTCTTACCAATTATTTTTCTACGAGTTCGTTTTATGACCGAATTTGATGATTCAACTTGTGTTATGATCGTATTTCATATATGCTTAATATAACATTTTAGAATTACACATATCTCTTACATATGTTAATCACGATTATCAAACGTTCAAGCATACTAAGCTAGGTTTCATGTTCACATGCTTTTACATGATTCATTTTAACTTAGATCACATACCAAGCCATATAAATCACATATTCTCCTTCCAATACTCATCATTATACTTTTATATCCATCATGATCACACAACACATAAACTTCCCACAATCAAGCATGCATTCTTACTAATATCTACACATACTAACTTAGCTTGCCAAAAATAAAGCTAGATTATGAACTTACTTCTTGTAGGCTTTCTTCCTCTTGGCTAGGAACCTTAAGTAGTTCTCCACCTTTGCTTCTCCTTCTTGAACTCCTCTTGAACCACCAAAGTGCAAGAGTTCCTCTAGAATCCTTCTACTTCCCTCAATTTCTCTCTAGCTCTTATTATACTACTAACACTTATGAAATTTCAAGTAAATGAAGCAATGAACTAGGATGGGTTATATTTATAGGCAAGTTCTATGTATACAATACATGTACTAATACTTGGTATAATACTTGTATATGTACACCCAACTAGGTATTAACCATGGTTAAAAGGTGATTAGGTAAAAAGAATTACCAACTCCTTCACCAACTATGTCCTTCTTCATCATGAGCCCACATGGGATTGCTTGTAAGAATTTTTGTGCAACAAAAATCATCACTTAGGCTTAATAGGGCCAAAATTTTGGTCATGAGGGGTAGCATTCCATATGTTGCACTTTCATTCCATCATTTGTACCATGTGCTAGCTTATTGCTACCTTTACACATACATCTCTACACCTATATATATATATTCCTATATATATAAGTATACTTATCTTATATATGTATTTATATAATCCATGTACATTGGGTTTGTCCAAATTAATATTTGAATTGGGCTAGGTACAAACACTTATACACATTGGGTTAAACATTAGTCTACCAATTCAAATTCTTGGGCTAAACTCCCAACTATGCAAGTATGTTACAATAATAATGTTGGGCTTGGATTTATCCTAGATCCAACACTTCATTAAGTTATCCATCAATTAATCTCATTAAGAATTTAATTACACCACAAAAGACTTTACACTTAAGCTTAATCAATCGTAACCAAGCTTATCAATATTATCAATAAATTTCTTAATCCTTTCAAACATGATTCAATTAAATTTTCATTTTCACCTTTCATGACCCACCAAAATATATATATGTGTTCAAAATAAATATTCAAACACTTTTATTTCTAATTTATAAAAATCTCGGGTATTACATCCTCCCCCCCTTATAAAAATTCCGTCCCAGAATTGCTACAAGGTTACACAAATAGATTGGGATAGTCCACCCTCATCTTATCTTCTAACTCCCATGTTGCCTCCTCGACATCATGGTTACGCCAAAGTACTTTTACAGAAGAAATGACTTTGTTCCTTAAAGTTTGCTCTTTCCTATCCAGAATTTGGACAGGAATTTCTTCATATGCTAAGTTCTTCTCCACCTGAATGGGTTCATAAGAAATCACGTACTTGTAGTCTGGCTTGTACGGACGCAACACGGATATGTGAAAAACGTTATGGATACGCTCCAACTCGGGTGGTAGTGCAACTTTGTATGCTACTTCGCCCACTCGCTTGAGTACCTCGAATGGTCCTATGAATCTTGGACTCAGTTTCCCTTTCTTGCCGAAACGGATCTTTCCCTTCCATGGAGATACCTTCAAAAATATAAAACTATCGATTTCAAAATCGCGGTCTTGCCGATGCAAATCTGCATACTTTTTCTGGCGATCTTGAGCTGCCACAAGTCTAGCCCTTATTACTGTCACCACATCCGCGGTTTGTTGTACTAACTCTGGTCCGAGTATTCGTCGTTCACCGACTTCATCCCAACATAATGGCGTCCTGCACTTCCTTCCGTAAAGAGCTTCGTACGGTGGCATGCCGATACTCGCATGGTAACTATTATTATATGCAAATTCGACTAAGGGTAGGTGGTCGTCCCAATTTTCCTTGAAGTCCATCACGCAAGTTCTAAGCATGTCCTCTAGCGTTTGAATTGTCCGCTCACTCTGTCCATCTGTCTGAGGATGATAAGCTGTACTCATCCTCAACTGTGTTCCCATCCTCTCTTGCAAGCTTTTCCAAAACTTTGACGTGAAACGCGGGTCTCGGTCAGAAACAATCGATACCGGCACTCCATGTCTTGAAACAATTTCCTTTACGTACAGACTTGCTAACTGATTCAAACTGTAGCGGATCTTGATCGGTAGAAAATGTGCGGTCTTTGTAAGTCGATCCACGATAACCCAAATGGCATCCAAACCTTTCTGCGTGACCGGAAGTCCTACCACGAAATCCATCGTAATATGCTCCCATTTCCACTCTGGTATTTCTAACGGTTGAAGTAACCCACTTGGCCGCTGATGCTCTGCTTTTACGCGTTGACAAGTCAAACATCTACCAACGTACTCTGTGACTTTCCGTTTCAAATTGGGCCACCAAAAATGTTGTTTCAAGTCTCGATACATCTTAGTGCCTCCCGGATGAACGGAATATGTCGTATTATGTGCCTCTTGTAGAATCTCTTCTCTTAACTCGGTTATCGCCGGTACCCACACTCTCTCTTCGAATCTTAAAATACCATCTTTATCTATTCGAAATTTTTCTTCCTCATTTTCCGCAATCCTCTTCCTGATCTTCTCACACTCTCCATCATTTTCCTGTGTTTCCTTTACTCTATCCAACAATGTCGGACGAGCTTCCATTGCAAATAACTTCTCTTCAGACCTCTCGGGTCCCTTTACTTCTATTTCCAACTTCTCCATATCTCTTATTAACTCCTCCTGAGTTGTTAGTTGAAACAATTTCTCCCTTCCTTTCCTGCTCAGAGCGTCGGCAACTACGTTTGCCTTCCCCGGGTGATAAAGAATCTCACAGTCATAATCTTTGATTAGTTCTAACCACCTCCTCTGACGCATATTCAACTCCTTCTGTGTGAAGATATATTTTAGACTTTTGTGGTCCGTGTATATCTCACATTTCTCTCCGTACAAATAATGTCTCCAGATCTTTAACGCAAAAACTACTGCCGCTAACTCTAAATCATGGGTAGGGTATCGTTTTTCGTAATCCTTTAATTGCCGTGACGCATATGCAATGACCTTGCCATGCTGCATTAGCACACAACCCAGTCCTCTATGCGATGCATCACTATACACCACGAATCCTCCCGTATCATCTGGTAGGGATAATACAGGTGCTTCGCTTAATCTCTTCTTCAACTCTTGAAAACTCTCTTCACATATGTCGGTCCATACAAATTTCACTGTCTTCCTCGTCAGATTAGTCAACGGGGTCGCTATCTTAGAAAAATCTTGGATGAATCTTCGATAGTACCCTGCTAACCCTAGGAAACTCCTTACTTCCGTCGGTGTTTTCGGTTGTTCCCAACTACTTACTGCTTCAACCTTTTCGGGGTCTACTGAGATTCCATTCTCATCCACCACGTGGCCTAAGAATTGAACCTTCTTCATCCAAAATTCACATTTTGAAAACTTCGCATACATCTCCTCCCTTTGCAGTGCCTCTAAAACAATCTTCAGATGTTCGGCGTGTTCTTCCTCTGTTTTTGAGTAAATCAAAATGTCGTCGATGAAAACTACAACGAATTTATCCAAGTATGGCTTAAAAACTCGATTCATCAAGTCCATGAATGCTGCCGGAGCATTAGTTAAACCGAATGACATTACCAAAAACTAGTAATGTCCATAACGGGTTCGAAACGCAGTCTTTGGTATGTCCTCATCTCGCACTTTCAGTTGATGATATCCTGTTCGTAAGTCGATTTTTGAGAAACATTTTGCTCCTTTCAGTTGATCAAACAAGTCGTCTATCCTCGGTAATGGATATTGATTCTTGATCGTTACTCTGTTCAATTCTCGATAATCAATACAGAGCCTCATCGATCCGTCCTTTTTCTTCACGAATAACACTGGTGCTCCCCAAGGAGACACACTCGGTCGTATGTAACCCTTATCTAATAACTCTTGAAGTTGTATCATCAATTCCTTCATTTCTACTAGCGCCATACGATATGGAGCTTTCGAAATCGGTGTCGTTCCCGGTGCTAAGTCTATTACGAATTCGATTTCTCTGTCTGGCGGAAGACCAGGCAGATCGTCTGGAAACACGTCTTGAAATTCATTCACTACGGGTATATCTTTAATCTCTACTCCCTTTTTCTGAGTATTTATGATGTAAGCTAAATAACCTACACATCCTTTCCTTAGCAACTTCTTGGCCTGCATCATCGTAACACAACACGATTGCTTAAGCGATGAGCTACCATGAAACACTACCTTAGACTTACTCGGAGTCTGAAGGTTCACACACTTATTCTGACAGTCAATTATCGCTGCATGGTTATATAACCAATCCATTCCTAGTATTACGTCAAATTCTCCCAGTCTAATAGGAATCAAGTCTACGCTCAGTTCATGTTCTCTAATGTTTGCGCGACAATTTCGATAAACGTATTCTACAGGGATTATTTCCTTATTTGCAACCTCTATGTTCAAGGAATCTTCTAAACGTTCTCGGGGTGTACTAAATTTACTAGCGAATTCTTCAGATACAAAAGAACAGGTGGCACCCGAATCAAATAATACATAAGCATTTATATTATTGATTGGGATTATACCTGACACCACGTCCTTCGAAGCCACTGCGTCCTGGACAGTCATGTTAAAGGTTCGAGCGGTCGATCGGTTGGGTTGTGCAGGCCCACCAATCATTAACTTGCTCCCTCCTCCCTGGCCTCCGCCAGCTCCACTGCTTCCTTTCTTCGGGCAATCCTTGATCTGATGCTCTGTCGATCCACAAGCAAAACATCCACGGATCTTCTTTGGCTTTGGGCAATTTGGCGAGATGTGCCCCTCTTGGCCGTAATTATAGCAAGTGGTCTTTCCTTTCCAGCATTCTCCTTGATGGTTTCTTCCACATTTATTGCAGGCTTCGTTCCTTTTCTTGAAGTTTCCCTGGTGACTCCCACCTTGGTTATTGTTTCGGTTGTTGCTGTTGTGGTTGTTGTTGTTGTTTTCCCATTTCCTTTTTCCCGAATTACTTCCTCCGCTGCTGCTTCCTCCACGATGCTCGCTACCAGTGTTCTTATTCTTCTTCTCCTTGTGATATAGACTTAAGGCCTCACTGCCACCTTCCGCAATGACTGCCTTCTCCAACAGAGTCGTAAAGGAATCAATCTAAAAGACTGATACCTTATTATACAACCACGGCTTCAACCCTTGCTCAAAATGTCTCTCCTTCCTCTCCTCATCCATAACTTGGTGTTCTGCAAACCGCGCTAGTTCATTGAACTTAGCTGCGTACTGCGCCACTGACATATCACCTTGTTTTAATTCTAGGAATTTTACTTCCATCCTACTCTTCATACTCTTCGGGAAATAGTTCTCGAAGAACAACGTAGTAAACCTCTCCCAAGTTATTGTTCCGTCCCCCACTCTCTGCTGGTTAGTTTCCCACCAATAGTTTGCTTCGCCCCTCATCATGTATGTGGCAAATATAGTCTTCTGGTCTTCACCCACGTGTGCAATAGTGAAGGCCTTCTCGATCTCCTTGATCCAAGTTTGCGCAACTATCGGGTCAGTAGTTCCCGTGAACTCTGGGGGTCCTACACTCTTAAAGTCTTTGAAGGTTGTTACTGGGACAGTTCGGAGAACGGGTGGTATAGGTTCGTTTCTTCCCCTCAAAGCTTCTCCCAATAAATCTACCAGTCACTGTATCGGATCTATTGGACCTCTCTCATCGTTAACTGACTCTTCTGGAATAGGTATTCTACGTCTGGGCGGCATTTTCTGCATCACAAAATTTCATCTTATTATCCAACTATCATGTTCAGACATTTCTCAATTGAAAAGATCTAAAAGTGTACAACACGTTTCTGAAATAAGATCATTCATATTCATATGCCAAATGGTTACAATACATGCTCTTTTCTAGCATACTGCTATAAATGAAAGCACATATCCCCTAATATCACAAAAGACGGGGACAACACTAACTTACTACCCCTCTAATATTTTCCAAAAGTTCGGGGTTTACCACTATCTCACATCTTACACAAAAGACTGAGATTTCAACAATATTTTAACAACACATAATTAAGAATATTACACTACTAAACTTTTTCCTCTAGACTCAATCTAACATCCCACGCTCCATGGCGCTTGCATACTCCTTTTGTGTGATGTGTGCCACCATATCCCGACTTATGGTATGTCGGGTCTGTCCTTGCTCAGCGGGGTAGTGATTTACCCCATCGATCAATCTCTCCATGGCCGTGCATAGAGCATAGCCCATCTTGTTCATCTTCCTCCTCTTGCATCGTACCTCATCTTCAAGATCACCTACTCTGTCATTAGAATCCTCCCACTTCTCCTCGAAGTGGATCCGATCCATCACTTCCATCTCTAACTGAGTTCGGAGAGCCTCCTTCTCCGCCTTCTCACTCAACGCCCTCTGTTCCAATTCTTCTAATTTCCCTGCCAACTCGACATTCCTTGCCACCGATCGGTGAAACAAGGCACCCATCTGGATCCCTGCCTCCTTACGGTGAGCAATTTCTACTTCCATCTCCTGCATTACTAGCTGCCTCTCAAGAGTCTCAGTTTCTAACTCTTCGACTCTACTCCCTAACTCCAAAATCCGCTCCTCATACTCTCCTAGCATCCGATCCTCAAAGGTAGTCCCATCGGAGTCCTCCATGGGCTCAGGTTCCTCTTCCACGGGTTCCTCCTCCATAGGCTCCTCCTCAGGATCAGATTCCTCCGGTAGAGGCACCATCTCCTCCTCCTCATCATCGTCATAAATAGGGGCAACAACCGATATAGGCTCCGCTATCAAGGATGCCTCATAGACTACGTGGATATCACGCGGCTCTTCCTCTACTACTCGGCTAGGTCCTCCCATGTCAGTCATCCTACAATCACCAACATAAGACAAAACAAACAACAACTACATCAGAATGTTAAATAAACATAAGTTCATTGTATAGAATGAAGTTACATTTCATGACACCCTGAGTCTCTCAGGGAAAACTCTACATGAGTTTTATCCCTCTTCCTAACTTCTAAGTTTTCTTAAGTTATAGTATAAGGATTCTCGTTTCCTAAGTTTTATAACTATAGCTCTGATACCAACCTGTGACGCCCCCAAATTCTGACCTCCACTTGGTCACCCGAATTCGGTTCGTCACGTTCTCAAGATATTACCATAATAACTAAAATCACTCATTCACAGCGAAAGATCTAATTTAGAATAATATACAATGATTTATTATAATTATTCCCCCAAGTCTCGCAACCTACATTACTAAATAGATTACATAATAATATCGAATAAAGACTTATTACATAATCCTACTTAAGTTTAAACATAGTTTGCAAATAGTCTTATTACAACACGATAGATTTAAACATAAAAGGGACAAGCTAGTCAGTAGCCTTGCCCTTGCCCTTGTCTTTCCCAGAGACACCTCCCTGTTCCGCCTTAGCTGAAAGGTTTTAAATAAGCAAGGATGAGCACAAATTGCCCAGCAAGTAATATACAACAAGGGTGTAGGATATAATATCACAAGATTTGAAATATCAAAGGGTTATTTCTAAGATAGTTCAAAGTGTCAGGATAACATCATGAATAAGGGATATGACAATTCAATATAATTCAACAGATGTATATGAATTCAACGGCTAACAATGTATCCAACTGGATAATCACTTTATACTGAGCAGTCACTAAAGACCATTGAACTTTCACTAGAGTTACCAATATTAAATTGGTAACCAAAGATATCAAGTACTATAGATGATCAGTCTACAATACTTCACGTTATGCATAACACCACAATAATATTTATTCATGTGTTGGGGTTTCCAACAACATACACTCCCCTTACCAAAAGGGTTGTTCAACTCAGTTTTCAAGATTTCCGCACCAATCAACTGGTTTGGACAGTTTTATTATAAACATGCATATAGTCTAGCCGAATCAAATGGCATCGACTTTTTCACAATATTCAAGATCAATACTAAGTTTATCATGAATAATAGTTCTCACAAGGGTTTAAGCATATTAACTCATTTGAACGAGAAAGTAATATAACTTGTATTCAAAGAAATAAGTTTACGGTATTCGTCGAATAAAGAATGCAATTATACTTGCACAATAAGAGTAGGGTTTGGATACTTGCTCAATATAAAAGAGAGTAAGTTAGGGAACTTGCCTTAAGCGTTGATTACCACTTATAGCATAAAATCACCTCAACAAACTATATTATCCTATTTATGTATGTATAGGTACTCATTAGCCACACATCCTGACATAAATCTCAACATGCAATTATTACACATATATCTATCCATACACCTTAGAACTCAAAGATGTATAATTCAGATTGTTCTTACTTTTAAAAACCTTAACAACATTTTAGCAAATTTAAGTCTCATATACGCATTTCATGTTTGTATACGTGAAACATTACTTGAGTTACGCATTCTATATTACGTCGTTCACACATACGTGCCAAGGAACTTTTAAATTAAGTTTATTCGGACGCAGCTAGTATAACCCTCTACTTAAAATTTTAGTTTAGTTCATGCGTGGGTAGCATATATCAATTTGATAATATTTATCAATTAATCCCGCCTTTCCCAATGTCACAATGTTGTTTCCAAATCCGAAGACATCCCGCCACGTTCGAACCCGAAGACATCTTACGAAGTCGAAGACTTCATCTCCGAACCCGAAGACACCTTCTATCATTTTACTTGTTTAATCAATTGTTCACTTGGTTTTATTTATCCATGTCTCATTACATAAATAAAGTATTCTTACCTTACTTAGTATTAATATTATATTTTTATCTTGTTATTAATCTTATTTTATCTTATTATATCCAAAAAAACAAGTCTTGACCCGTTTGACCCGACCCGAACCAAACTGACTCAACACTGAAAATGGCCTAGCGCCTAGGCGCTTGAAATAAGCCTGGGTTGAGCGCCTAGGCGCTCCCCTGCAGAAGCAAAAATCCGATTTTTTCAACATTTTCAGTTTTGACCCTTTTTGATTCAGTCTTTCATAACTTGCTCATTTCATATCCAAATGAGTTCAAACCACTTCCATTATCTCATAAACTTACATATCTTCAATATGCGATATCTTAAACAATTTTTCAAAATATTTATTTAATCAAATTATTTACTTTTCCAAGCAAAGGTTCTCATGCTAGCTTGTCTTACCAATTATTTTGCTACGAGTTCGTTTTATGACCGAATTTGATGATTCAACTTGTGTTATGATCGTATTTCATATATGCTTAATATAACATTTTAGAATTACACATATCTCTTACATATGTTAATCACGATTATCAAACGTTCAAGCATACTAAGCTAGGTTTCATGTTCACATGCTTTTACATGATTCATTTTAACTTAGATCACATACCAAGCCATATAAATCACATATTCTCCTTCCAATACTCATCATTATACTTTTATATCCATCATGATCACACAACACATAAACTTCCCACAATCAAGCATGCATTCTTACTAATATCTACACATACTAACTTAGCTTGCCAAAAATAAAGCTAGATTATGAACTTACTTCTTGTAGGCTTTCTTCCTCTTGGCTAGGAACCTTAAGTAGTTCTCCACCTTTGCTTCTCCTTCTTGAACTCCTCTTGAACCACCAAAGTGCAAGAGTTCCTCTAGAATCCTTCTACTTCCCTCAATTTCTCTCTAGCTCTTATTATACTACTAACACTTATGAAATTTCAAGTAAATGAAGCAATGAACTAGGATGGGTTATATTTATAGGCAAGTTCTATGTATACAATACATGTACTAATACTTGGTATAATACTTGTATATGTACACCCAACTAGGTATTAACCATGGTTAAAAGGTGATTAGGTAAAAAGAATTACCAACTCCTTCACCAACTATGTCCTTCTTCATCATGAGCCCACATGGGATTGCTTGTAAGAATTTTTGTGCAACAAAAATCATCACTTAGGCTTAATAGGGCCAAAATTTTGGTCATGAGGGGTAGCATTCCATATGTTGCACTTTCATTCCATCATTTGTACCATGTGCTAGCTTATTGCTACCTTTACACATACATCTCTACACCTATATATATATATTCCTATATATATAAGTATACTTATCTTATATATGTATTTATATAATCCATGTACATTGGGTTTGTCCAAATTAATATTTGAATTGGGCTAGGTACAAACACTTATACACATTGGGTTAAACATTAGTCTACCAATTCAAATTCTTGGGCTAAACTCCCAACTATGCAAGTATGTTACAATAATAATGTTGGGCTTGGATTTATCCTAGATCCAACACTTCATTAAGTTATCCATCAATTAATCTCATTAAGAATTTAATTACACCACAAAAGACTTTACACTTAAGCTTAATCAATCGTAACCAAGCTTATCAATATTATCAATAAATTTCTTAATCCTTTCAAACATGATTCAATTAAATTTTCATTTTCACCTTTCATGACCCACCAAAATATATATATGTGTTCAAAATAAATATTCAAACACTTTTATTTCTAATTTATAAAAATCTCGGGTATTACAATTATTCGGTATAATCATGACCGTAATGTTACAAATGATGTGGTAAAAGTCCTCATTGGCCCGTAGTGCATTGATGGACAGTTGTTGCCATGATCATGACCATTGATGAATACACGAATATCCTTGGTTGTGATGCATGGATAATTTGTGGTTGTGATACTAATGAATATCCTTGGCCGTAGTGCAGGGTGGATTATTTATTAAGCTGAGTCTCAGCGATAAAAGTCATGAAAAAACTTTTAAATCATAAAAGATAGTAGATTTTATTCTCTACTTGACTCTTTTAATAGATTATTTAATCCGCTGCAGTTAAACTTGATGTCTATTGTATTTTATCAGTTTAACATTGTTGAAGACTAATGATAATTTATTTTGCATTATCTTAGTCATAATATTTCTTACTGGGCTAGCTGAGCTCGCCATTTCTTTCACTGTTCTCTTCAGGAAATGAGAATATAGTTGGGACGAGTCGGTGTGATGGACCAGATGATAGTATTAGTAGTCCTCACTATTCTATGAAATAGTGTGACAATAAATGTAATGAGGACTTATTCTGAGAGTGGATATTGTCTAGAAGACAGTATTTGTATTTAAACTCACAGCTCTCTTGTCGTATATTAACGATTGTATTTGTATTCTGTACCATATTTTTGGCGACTCAGAATAGGTGATGTATACCTATTTTGGGGGCGTCGTAGTTGGTATCAAAGCTTAGGGATATGATCTCTGGCTAAGATGTGAGACAATATCTAGGAGGGGAGAGACGGGGAATTCCTTTGGCAGTATGACCGACCTAAGTTTATTTGGTATTTAATTGGTCGGTCAGTGTATAGAGATAATATGTGATATGTTATTTAAACATTATTTTGTGGCAGTATTTGAAAATGACATCCGAGAATGTTGAGAATAGCAATGGAGCACAGGCGGCCATTGATTCATCACATATCAATAATCAGGATAATGTGCATCAGGAAGGCGATAATCCTCATGCAAACAACGACACTGACCAAATGATGAATGATGGAATGTTCAGAGGATTTATGCAATTTATGCAACAGCAGGCGAGAGCGGCTCCTGTCCAAAATATAGGTGGAAACACTGAAAATTCTCAGACGGTCACCGCTAAACAGTTCAAGGAGCTGGGACCACCGTAGTTTATTGGAGAACCAAAACCACTTAAGGCGAAAACGTGGATAAAGCATATCACCAAGATATTTGATGTCTTGGGATACGCCGAGGAGCAAAAGGTTCCCTTTGCCACCTTTATGTTGCGAGGAGAGGCAGATTACTAGTGGGAATCGGTAAAGCGTACTCAACATGCTGCACTGAAGATGTCTTGGGAGAAGTTCTAAGAACTGTTCAATGACAAGTACTTTCCCGAAAGTATTCGTCACATGAAGGAGGTAGAGTTCATCAAGTTGGAGCAGAATAATATGACCGTGTCGCAGTACGAAGCTAAGTTTTCCGAGCTGTCCCTGTTTGCGTTCCACTTGATGGATAATGAAGAGAGAATGACGCGGATGTTTTTAAGAGGTTTAAAGCCGGAGATACGTCAACATCTTATTTCTCATAAACTGTGTTTGTATTCAGATGTTGTAAATAGGGCTCAGTTAGTGGAGCGCGATAACGAGTCAACGCAACCAAAAGAGAGTAACAGGAAAAATGATAATACCAGTGAAAGCAGTCATCGAAGCGGTGACAACAAGCGTGGAAGGAATCAGCAGGCCGGAAATGGTAACCACTTCGATGGTAATCATGGCCAAAATAATAAGAATGGACATTTTAAGAAGAGGAGATTCAATAATGATGGAAAGGCGTCAGCACCAGCACCTGTGGTTAAGGAAGGAGAATGACCACCGATCATATGCTTCAAATGCGGATGGGAGGGACACATCAGTCCAAACTGCGCGATGCCGTCTAAAGCATGTTATAATTGTGGAAGAGAAGGTCACCTAGCCCGATTTTTTCGTTCACCGAAGACAAGTTCAGCTAGGATGGAGGCACCAAAGGACGTCCTAGAAAAGTCAAAACTGGTAGTGCAAGGGAGAGTGTTTGTTGTGACCTCCCAGAAAGCAAGGAACCCGAACGAGGTCATCACAGGTAAGCTTATATTAAACTCTAGCGAAGACTATACCTTATTTGATACCGGTTCTACCCATTCTTTTATTTGTCCTATTTACGCTCAACGATTAAATTTGACTCCGGAGAAATTAGACTTTGACTTATCTGTGGAAACTCCGTTGGGAGAAACCTTTAGTACATCCACTGTTTATAAGTCTTGTTTGGTTCAAATCGGTACCCTTACATTACTTGTCGATCTTATTTTATTGAAAATACTTGCATTTGATGTAATTCTAGGGATTGATTGGTTAACTACTCATCATGTAAAAATTGATTGTTTTCGTAAGGTTGTTAGTTTTCATATTCTTAATCAACCTATTATGCGAATTCAAACAACCAAACCATTAAAATCAATCACTGTCATCTCAAGCCATAAAGCTATTCGTTTATTGAAAAACGGATGTCAAGCTTTCTTAGCTCATGTCACGGATCTAAACAAAAATACTTCAGTTTTGAATGATATTTCTATTGTTAATGAATTTCCTGACGTATTCCCTGAAGAACTTCCTGGCCTACCCCTAGAGCGTGAAATTGAATTTTGTATCGACCTTGAACCCGGTACAAAACCCATTTCAAAAGCCCCATATCGAATGGCTCCTATTGAACTTCAAGAGTTAAAGACCCAACTGCAGGAATTATTAGACATTGGCTTTATTCGTTCTAGTACTTCTCCTTGGGGTGCTCCTGTTCTATTCGTGAAGAAGAAAGATGGAAGTATGCGACTTTCTATTGATTATCGAGAGTTGAATCATGTCACCATCAAAAATAGGTACCCATTGCCACGTATTGATGACCTGTTTGACCACTTGCAAGGAGTATAATTCTTTTCAAAAATCGATCTTCGTTCTGGATATCATCAGCTGAAGGTTAGAACTGAGGATATTCCAAACACTGCCTTCAGAACTCGATACGGGCATTATGAATTCTTAGTCATATCTTTTAGATTGACTAATGCTCATGTTGCCTTCATGGATATGATGAACCGAGTATTCAAGGAATATTTGGATCACTTTGTAGTCGTCTTTATTGATGACATCCTTATTTATTCCAAAAGTCGTGAAGATCATGAGCAACACTTGAGGCTGACACTCCAAAAGCTTCGTGAATACAAGCTTTATGCCAAGTTGAAAAAATGCGAGTTCTGGCTTGAGGAAGTAGCATTCCTTGGGCACGTAGTATCAAGTCATGGAATATCTGTTGACTCGGCAAAGATTGAAGCAATTCAAAGCTGGGAGCAACCTAAATCAGTGACCGAAGTACGTAGCTTTCTCGGTTTAGCTGGTTATTATCGGAGATTCGTGGAAGGATTTTCTCGAATCGCTACTCCATTAACTCAGCTGACTCGAAAAGATACAAAGTTCGGTTGGAGCGAAGAATGTGAGAAGAGTTTTTAAGAACTCAAGAAGAGACTCATTTCAGCACCTGTTCTGATAATACCATCTGGCTCGGAGGGATTTATCATCTACAATGATGCTTCAGGCAAAGGGTTGGGATGTGTTCTCATGCAACATGGGAAAGTCATAGCCTATGTCTCAAGACAACTCAAAGAATATGAGAGAAATTATCATACTCATGATCTAGAGTTGGCAGCTGTTGTCTTCACACTTAAAATTTAGAGGCATTACTTGTATGGGGAGAAAGTGGAGATCTTTACGGATCATAAAAGCCTCAACTATTTATTCACTCAAAAGGAACTCAACATGCGACAACGACGTTGGCTGGAACTGTTGAAAGATTATGATCATACCATCCAATACCATCCTGGAAAAGCGAACGTGATAGCTGATGCATTGAGTAGATCATATGCAAGTATGAGTACGATATTGTCAACGCAAAGGCCCATTTTGTGTGACTTGTAAAGGATGGAGATAGAGTTAAATACTCCAGGGACCCATGTAATGATGGCGAATGTACGAGTAGAACCGACTTTAATTGATAAATTTAAAGCTGCTCAAGTTATAAACCTGGAGCTGATGCGTATGAGGAAGAAAGTGCAAGAAGGTGCTATGCCGGAAGTAAGAATCGATGAATAAGAAATACTTCAAGTCAACTCCAGACTTTGTGTTCCTAACGACCCTGATTTAAAGTATAAAATCATGATAGAGGCGCACAACACACCGTTTGCAATCCATCCTAGGAGTACTAAAATGTATCGTGATCTTCGTCATACATTTTGGTGGAGCAATATGAAGAGAGAGATAGCGCTGTTTATCTCAAGGTGTCTAACTTGTCAACGAGTCAAAGCGAAGCGTCAAGTACCAAAAGGTCCATTGCAAGCACTTGAAATTCCAGAATGAAAGTGGGAGCACATTACCATGGATTTCGTTACTGGTCTTCCCAAGGTTTCTCAAGGTATTGATGCAATTTGGGTTATTGTTGATAGATTGACCAAGTCTGCTCATTTCTTACCAATACGAGAAACTTATACACTTGAATGTCTTGCTCGTATGTACATAAACGAGATTGTAAGACTGCATGGAATACCAGTATCCATAGTTTCTGATCGAGACACAAGATTCACTTCACGATTTTGGGTTAGTTTGCAAAAAGCTATGGGCACGGATTTACGATTTAGTTCGGCATATCATCCCCAGACAGACGGACAATCAGAAAGGACTATTCAAACTCTTGAAGATTTATTAAGACTCTGTGTCCTTGACTTCAAGGGAAGTTGGGATAAGTTCTTACCATTGGTGGAGTTTTCCTACAACAATAGTTATCAAGCAAGTATTGGCATGGCTCCATTCGAGGCGTTGTATGGAAGAAAGTGTTGTTCTCTAGTATGTTGGGATGAGGGGGGTGAAGCAACGTTGTTGGGACCGGAGTTGGTACGTATGACTACAGAAAAGATTCAAACGATCCGATAACGTATAAAAACCTGACAAGATTGACAAAAGAGTTATGCTGATCTTCATTGAAAGGACGTGGAATTTGATATAGAAGATCATGTGTTGTTACGAGTTGCTCCGTGGAAAGGAGTTACGAGATTTGGAAAGAGAGGAAAGCTCAATCCTCGATTCATTGGCCCATTTTTAATCCTCGATTGAGTAGGAACTGTGGCCTATAGACTCGCTTTACCGCCAAGTATGTCTCGTGTTCATAATATTTTTCACATATCCATGTTACGTAAATATGTGGAAGACCCGAACCACATTATTGAGTTAGAACCGGACGAAATAGTGGAAGATTTAACGTATGAAGAGGTTCCTGTTCAAATCTTGGATAAGAAGGAACATATTCTACACTCCAAGGTTATACCTCAAGTCAAAGTTTTGTGAAAAAACCACGATGTTGAGGAAATGACATGGGAGTTAGAATCTGAAATGAAGTTAAGGTATCCTTACCTCTTTGATATACCAGGTACGTACCCTAATTTCGAGGGCGAAATTTCATAAGAAGGGGAGGTTGTAAGACCCCAATTTTTATAAATAAAGATGAATTTTCTATAAATATCATTTTTGAATATTATGGAGTGAAATTGATATGATGTTATAGTTGTGGGTAATATTTATAAATTTTGCAAAGTACGCAAGTTGCTATATAATATTCGATTGGTCGGGAAATATTCGTTTTAACAGAGAATATTCGTACGACGACACAATTATTGGTGGACCCCACAACGGAATTATTGTCGGATTGAGAAAATGACAAAATAACTTTATGAAAATAACGGCAGAAGTTTTACCATTAATACTGTTGAACTACTCGGTAGTAAAAGTACAGTAATACGCATGGTTGCATAGTAACACACGGTATTGATTATTGATGCTTACTTGATAAGTCACTCAGTTTTGTTTTATTGGTATTATTAATGTA
Source organism: Panax notoginseng (assembly GCA_016801055.1). NCBI lineage: Eukaryota > Viridiplantae > Streptophyta > Magnoliopsida > Apiales > Araliaceae > Panax > Panax notoginseng. The sequence continues at coordinate 158,134,747 of CM029015.1, read as the reverse complement.
GTAAAATAGAAAAGTTTTTTATATAAAACAGAATACTTTTATAAAGTTATTCATTTTATTAGGCTAATAGTAAAATCTTTTTATATAAAATAGAATACTTTTATAAAGTTATCTGTTTTATTAGACAATAATTAGAATATATTATATTTTATTATGCATAGTATTTGCATAGTGCCTGCATAGTATTTGTATAGTAAAATCTTTTATAAAGTTATTCGTTTTATTAGATTATAAATAGAATATATTATATTTTATTTAAAAAATTTTGCTTTAAATATAGACCGTCAGATTAAAGTAAATTAATCTAGACCGTTCATGAGTTAGTTACTATGCAGTTTATTTTTCTATAAATAGAAGCTCATTCCTTCATTATTTTCCTACGAATTCACTGAAACTCTAGAGAGAGAAACTATAGAGAGAAAGAAGAAAAGTATTCTGCTATTTCATTACTCCGATATCAAGTTTCTTTTACGGTAAGGGATATTATTTGTTGTACTCGTAAAGAGTATTCTTTCTTTCTTATTCATGAAGAGAACTTCTGTTATTCCATTCTTTATTATTCTATTGGAATAACCTGTATACGTGGGCTACCCTATACTTGGCGAAATTCTTCTGTTATTACATTATTTATTATTCTGTCGGAATATCATGTCTGTGCTTTACGCCAGACTTGGTTCCATTATTTATTATTCTGTCGGAATATCCTGTCTGTGCTTTACGCCGAACCTGGTTCCATTATTTATTATTCTGCCGGAATATCCTGTTTGTGCGTTTACGCCAGACCTGGTTCCATTATTTATTATTCTGTCAGAATATCCTGTCGGTGCATTTACGCATGACCTGGTTCCATTATTTATTTTCTTATTGAAATAACCTGTTTGTGCGGTCTATCGCATGCATGGTGATTTCTTTTATTATTCCATTCTTTATTATATTCAGTTGATTAAAGTTTTGACTTTTATACTCCATAAAATTAGTGGAATATCCTTGATATTTGCGCTTCATCCAGTATCTTTTCATGAAAATATTCTTCCGAGCATTCTTGAATTTTACTTCACAAAGCAGTATCATGTTGACAATTTGGACGTTATTGGTTCCTGGATAAATTAATTATTGCACTTGTTTTATTGAATTCTTATATCATTGTCATCATCATCATGTTTATATTCTGTTGAAAGTCATATGTGGCCTGTAGTGCATAGATGGACTTGGTATGATTATGACCAGGGATTATTCGGTATAATCATGACCGTAATGTTACAAATAATGTGGTAAAAATCCTAATTGGCCCATAGTGCATTGATGGACAGTTGTTGGCATGATCATGACCATTGATGAATGCACGAATATCCTTGGCTGTGATGCATGGATAATTTGTGGTTGTGATACTAATGAATTTCTTTGGCCGTAGTGCAGGGTGGATTATTTATTAAGCTGAGTCTCAGCGATAAAAGTCATGAAAAACCTTTTAAATCATAAAAGATAGTAGATTTTATTCTCTACTTGACTCTTTTAATGGATTGTTTGATCCGCTGCAGTTAAACTTAATGTCTATTGTATTTTATCAGTTTAACATTGTTGAAGACTAATGATAATTTATTTTGCATTATCTTATTCATAATATTTTTTACTAGGCTAGTTGAGCTCACCCTTTCTTTCACTGTTCTCTTCAGGAAATGAGAATATAGCTGGGACGAGTCGGTGAACGGAGTGATGGACCAGATGATAGTATTAGTAGTCCTCACTATTCTATGAAATAGTATGATAATAAATGTAATGAGGACTTATTCTGAGAGTGGATATTGTCCAGAAGACAGTATTTGTATTAAAACTCATAGCTCTCTTGTCGTATATTAACGATTGTATTTGTATTCTGTACCATATTTTTGGCGACTCAGAATAGGTGATGCATACCTATTTTGGGGGCGTCACAATATCAATATTTCAGCATAATGATATTGAAGAAAATAATATCATTTAAGAAGAAAATAACATCTCTTACCTCAGAATAACCGTACTTCTGACTGAATTTCGGATATAGTGCTAACAGAAACTTGCACTTAATAGCAACTCTCAAAGTATCAAAATACTCACAAAATATGATCGAGAATATAGAGAGAGAAAGAGAGAAAACTTATGAATTCTGGTGTGATTTTCAATTCCAACTTAGCCTTCTATTTATAAAAAAATATTAGCACGCCGAAGCAGACTTGACCTGCAACCTGATGGCTTTACTTGCTACTATTACCACCCACCACATTTGAAATAAAATTCAGCACATTTCTTCACCAACCACAAGTGGGGCCCAATAAATTCTAGAATTTTCCATCAAAATCATTTATAAACCTAATTTCCGAATCAGTCACCTCTTAAAATTCATAACAAATCATACGTTCATTTTTAACGGTTCAAAATTTGTGGACATATACTCAACTTATATATGTATAACATATCCAAAAATCACAACGATCCAACGGCCGGATTAAAAATTATAACTCACGCAATATATCTGAAAAATACTGATTTAATTTTTAATACCTTCATTCCGACAGAAATACTGATAAAACACCTCAACATTAATTTCTTCATTAATAACTACATAAATAAATCCATCATTTATATCCACATCAAATAAATATTTTCTTATCATATAAATCAATAATTAATTATTCACAAATAATATTACAGAATCACAACCATGCCGTTCCCAAGAAAGAGGGGGCTTTCCAATAAGGATTTCTCCTTACTGACGCGTAATTAGGTGACCAAACCTCTCCTTAGATAGAACTTTCTAAACATTGTCAATAATGCTATCTAATAATATTATTCAAATAATATAAATTATTGATCTGATAATGGAAAATACTGTGCAGTAACAATTATTGAAACAACAATAATATAAAATATCAACGTAACAATTATTAAATCAATAAAATAAAATATTGAATAGTAACTACTATAACAATTATTGAGTAGTGCTTTCTTACGTAAGGATCAATAATTCAAAAATACTGTGCAAAACCGTGTGCTACTGTGCAACCACGCGTATTACTGTATTTTAACCACCGGATATTTCAACAATGTTAACGGTAACAACTACGCCGTTATTTATAAAAACTCAATTTTGTCGTTTTCTTCATCCGACAGTTATTCTGTTATGGGGCCCACAAATGGCTGTACCGTCGTATGAATATTCCCCGACAGAAAGAATATTCCACGACCAAACGAATATTTCCCGACAACAATGAATATTTTATAACCACTTGTTTATTTTGTAAAATTTGCACATTTCACCCATAACCAAAATATTATATCAAATTGACACCTTATTATTCACAATAATAATTAGAGAAAATTTAGTTTTATTCATTAATAAGTTGGGGTCTTACAACCTCCTCTCCTTATGAAATTTCGTCCCCGAAATTTACGTACGTACCTGATATGCCGAACAGATGGGGATACCTTGACTTCATGTCAGATTTTAACTCTTGAGGTATCTCCTTATACGTTAAATCTTCCGCTATCTAATCCGGTTCTTAATCAATAATGTGGTTCGGATCATCCATATATTTACGTAACATCGATACGAAATAAACGTTATGAACACGCGAAATACTTGGCGTTTAAAACAAGTCTATAGGTCACAGTTTCTACTCGATTGAGGATTTTAAATAGACCAATAAAATCAAAGGTTGAGATTTTCTCTCTTCATCGACTCTTGCTCCTAGAATAACGCCCTCTTGAACCTTATTCTTTACATTCATCAGCTCTGAGTCTGTAGCTTGAGCGGCTTTAACTTTATCGATTTAAAGTAGGTTCTAATCGTATATTTGCTATCTTCACGTAGGTTCGTATATGCGCACTCGTAAATGCATACGATCTTCTGCTCAATGCGTCAGCTACCACATTCGCTTTTCCCACGATGGTATTAAATGGTATAATCGTAATCTTCAACAGCTCGAGCCAACGTCTTCAGCGCATAATAAGTTCGTTTTAGGTGAAGAAATATTTTAAGGGTTTTAGAAATGGGTTTTATACTGGGGTCAAATTTAAACGTTGAGCGCAAGTAGGAGAAATAAAAGAATATGTACAACCGGTATTGAATAAGGTATAAACTTCACAAGAGTTTATGATTAACTTACCCGTGATAACTTCGTTCGGGTTCCTCGACAAACGCTTTTACTTAAACTACCGACTTTGACTTGTCTGGGACATCCTTTGACATCACTATCCCCACTGGACTTGACTTCACTATAGGACAAAATCGAGCTAGGTGACCTTCTCTTCCGCAATTGAAACACACTTTGGGTTGTTGCGTACAGTTTTGACAGATGTGTCCCTCTTGTCCGCATTTGAAACATATGACCGGTGGTTGTTCTTCTTCTTTTGAAACGGGTGTTGGTGTTGCTGTCTTTCCATCATTATTGAACCTCCTCTTCTTGAAATTTCCACTTCTGTTATCTTGGCCATGATTACCACCGAAGTGGTTACCATTCTTGGGATGATAATTTCCTCCACGATTGTTGTCACCGCTTCGATAACTACTACCATTGGTATTATCATTTTGTCGGCTGCTTTCTCTTGGTTGGGTTGACTCGTTATCGCGCTCCAATAACTGAGCCCTATTTACAACATCTGAATACAAACACAGTTTGTGAGAAATTAGGTATTGACATATCTCGGGTTTTAAACCTCTTAGAAACATCAACGTCATTCTCTCCTCGTTATCAATTAAGTGGAACGCAAACCGAGACAACTCGACAAACTTAGCTTCGTACTGCGACACAGTCATATTGTTTTGTTCCAGCTTGATGAATTCCACTTCCTTCATGTGACGAATACTTTTCGGAAAGTACTTGTCGTTGAACAATTCTTGGAATTTCTCCCAAGACATCTTGAGTGCGTCAGGCTGGGTACGTTTTACAGATTTCCACCAATGATCTGCTTCTTCACGTAACACAAAGGTGGCGAATGGAACCTTTTGCTCCTCTGAGCATTTTAAGACATCAAATATCTTGGTGATCTGCTTTATCTATGTCTCTGCCTTAAGTGGTTCTGGCTTTCCCAAAAAGTCCGGTGGTCCTAGCTCCTTGAACTGCTTAGCGGTGACCAACCGTGGGTTGCCAGTGTTTTCACCTGCATTATGAACAGGAGTCTCTCTCGTTTGGTGTTGCATTAATTCTAAAAAGCTCCTAAACGTACCGTCGTTCGTCGTTTGGTCGGTGTCGTTGTTCACCTGAGAATTGTTGCCTTCCTGATACACATTATCCTGAGTATTGATCTGTGGTGACTCAACGGTCTCCTATGCTCCATTGCTATTCTCAACATTCTCGGATGTCATTTTCAAATACTGTCACAAAACAAGGGTTAATTGACATGCAACATATTATCCCTATATTCTGACCGACCAAACAAATACCAAATAAACTTAGTCAGGTCATACTAGCGAAGGAATTCCCCATCTCTCTCCTCCTAGTTCTTGTCTCACATCTCAGCCAGGGATCATATCCCTAAGCTTTGATACCAACTGTGACGCCCCCAAAATAGGTATACATCACCAATTCTGAGTCGCCAAATACATTGTACAGAAAAAAATACAACTTCAGTAATACAATTGTCGTGCAGAATACGACAACACATATACTGTGAGTTTGAATACAAATATTGTCTACTAGAGAGTATACAAACTCAAAAGAAGTCCTCATTACAAATATCACACTATTTCACAGAATAGTGAGGACTACTAATGCAACCATCTGGACCGTCAATCCATTCTCCGACTAGTCTCAGCTATATTCTCATTTCCTGAAGAGAACACTGAAAGAAAGGGTGAGCTCAACTAGCCCAGTAAGAAATATTATGACTAAGATAATGTACAATAAATTATCATTAGTCTTCAACAGGGAAAAATCTGATAAAATATAATAGACAACAAGTTTTAGATCAACAACTGCAGCGGAAAAATAATCCATTAGAAGAGTCAAGTAGAACATAAAACCTACAATCTTCTATGATTTAAAAAATTTATCATCAATTTTATTGCTGAGATTCAGTTTAATAAATAATCCATATCATCGAATCATCCCTGCACTACGGGCTAAAGATAATCGTATTTTCATCAATGGTCATGATCATGCCATAAAATAATTCATCTTTGCACCCTTGGCCGAAGAGAATCCATGGCCATAATCATACAAAAAATTGTCCATCAATGCACTACGGGCCAATGAGGACTTTTACCACATCATTTGTAACATTACGGTCATGATTATACCGAATAATCCCTGGTCATAATCATACCAAGTCCATCTATGCACTACAGGCCACAGATGACTTTCAACAGAATATAAACATGAGGATGATGACAATGATATAATAATTTAATTAAACAAGTTCAAGGATAAATTTTAAAGATTTATAATTTAATTTATCCAGAAATCAATAACGTCCAAATTGTCAACATGATACTACTTTGTGGAGTAAAATTCAAGAATAATACTCAGTTGGTCATGTTCATCTCAACACATGTTCATCTTTGCACTACGGGTCAAAGATATTCATCTGGTAATCATTTATCTTTGTACTACAGACCAAAGATATTCAGTAATATCATCATTTAGGACTAAGGATGATGAAAAATATCTTAAAGAAAACGAATCCAGTGAGATAAAAGAACAAATATTAGGGATTCGTATTACAGTTTATCCAAGTTCAATAATACTCCGAAATAACCAATTTCGAAGCAGAATTCAAAAATAATGATCAAAGCATGGATACAATCAAAGATAGTAACCATAATAGCCATCTTGGATAAAAAGAAAAAAATTTCATTTTTCGGTGAATAGTGCCGTATTCGTGAATAGTGTCGTATACGTGAATAGTAACCCCGACACAAAAAATTTCAAATTTGATAAAAAGTTCATATCAATATTTCAGCATAATGATATTGAAGAAAATAATATTATTTAAGAAGAAAATAATATCCCTTACCTCAGAATAACCGTACCTCTGACTGAATTTCGGATATAGTGCTGACAGAAACTTGCACTGAATAGCAACTCTCAAAGTATCAAAATACTCACAAAATACGCTTGAGAATATAGAGAGAGAAAGAGAGAAAACTTATGAATTCTAGTGTGATTTTCAATTCTAACTTAGCCCTCTAATTATAGGAAAATGTTAGCACGCCGAAGCAGACTTGACCTGCAACCTGATGTCTTTACCTGCTACTATTGCCACCCACCACATTTGAAATAAAATCAGCATATTTCTTCACCAATCACAAGTGGGACCCACTAAATTCTAGAATTTTCCTCTAAAATCATTTATAAACCTAATTTTTGAATCAGTCAGCTCTTAAAATTCATAACAAATCATACGTTCATTTTTAACGGTTCAAAATTTGTGGACATATACTTAACTTATATATGTATAACATATCCAAAAATCACAACGATCCAACGGTCGGATTAAAAATTATAACTCACACAATATATATGAAAAATACTGATTTGATTTTTAATACCTCAATTCCGACAGAAATACTGATAAAACACCTCAACATTAATTCCTTCAATAATAACCACATAAATAAATCCATCATTTATATCCACATCAAATAAATATTTCCTTATCATATAAATCAATAATTAATTATTCACAAATAATATTACATAATCACAATTATGACAACCAGACCGTTTCCAGGAAAGAAGGGGCTTTCCAATAAGATGTGTTTGTATTATACTCCTTTTATTCTAAAATATAGTATTAAATTTGACTTTTAAAAGTTAATTTTGAGACCTTCTTTGAGATGAAAAAAAATTGATACGATAGAATAGTAAATAGATCAGAATATCAATATAAAACTATAATTTGAAAAGTTTCGAATAAATCATCTAACTTTACATTTTGCTTATATTTGATTAATTTATATTTCGAGTCGAAGTCAAATCAAACTTTTAGTCGAACAAATACAAATCGAACGCCAATCAATTGTTTGGTTCATTTTAGGGCCTTAGTTGTATGTCAAATATAAGCTAGAGGGTGCATTTTAGTACTTTCACACATAATCTAACCATCACAGAGGTCATTCACTCTCTTATGGACGAGAATACAGTCAACGTTAAATTGGATGGGGGAAAATATTTACAACTTTGTTTAAACTACAAGTGGCCTATTAAAAAGTGTAAACCACAGGTATGAAAATGCATTTTTTGGTAAATTTCCAACAATTTGTTCAAGGGAACGAAGGAAAAATCAACAAAGATAACCTTTTCATGAGGGAAGAGTATGAAAAATCAAACGTTGTACATGCTGAGTTGTAATACAACTATTTGAATACATACGGCACATACGACATCGTAGATGTCGTATAATGTCATCAACTTAGTGGGCTTTAATTATCTATAGACTCCGCATACAAAATTTCATAATGACAAACCAAAAGGTGAAGTACTTTTGTCCAACAAGGAAAAATATGGATACCCTAGTAAAATACCTTATTCATAATTAATTTTTTGAGTTCTAGGGATCATCTCTCGAGCTTTATTAGCAATACACATTCTCCAGGCTACTTGCATAAACTGAGGATGAACTCTTTCAAAAATAGATTAGAGATGCCACTGCATTGTCTCACCAGAAAAAAGGTTTTAATCTCCTCGCGTATCAACGTGGTTTCGAAAGTACAAACGGCTTAGACATTTCGAGGCTCCACAAAAATAGCTGTAGTCCTAGGAGGCACCTTGAAGTAACCCGAGGATGCATCATAAGTTGATTTCTTGACAATGTTATCAGTTGACATCATCTGCAACAAGATTCATATGGAAAACACAAACTTTAATGAAAACTGTGAGACCTGCTCTTGTTATGACTTGGAAACAAAAGATAAGGATTGATGAGCTGATTGTGCAAGGAGGAATCGGAGGCAACAGTAATAGTGATTTTTGCTAGCATCAGAACAACTTTTTTGTTAATCCAATATTCCATTTTGCAATTAATTTATTTTTCAGTTTTAAAACACGGGGTTTTGATATCCTCCCCAGTTTATCCACGGTATAAAATAGGAGCGTCTCGTATGAAAAAAAGTGGCTACATTAGACTGCACTTCGGTAAGTAATTACTCCCTCCATCCCAAAAAAGATGACTTGAATACATTTTTTTCACACAAATTAAGAAACTTCAAGTAGAGGAGAAAATATCAAATAAGTTTCATTTTTATCCATAGTTAGTGGACCCTACATAAGTACACTAGGGAAACGTTTTTGTTTCTTTAAACTATGGGGACCCCACCTATGTACTTCCATGGCAAAATAGTCTTTGTATAACAGTGTACTTGAGCCATCTTTTATGGGACAAAGGGAGTACTTGTCCAAAATCACGGAAATGGGCATTTGAAAAGTTTCCCATACAAGCCATTTGAACATGATTTATTCAAGATTATTTTAAAGGCGAGCTTTCTGATAATAGACAACATAAATATAGAACATGGAAAATATATAGATATCAAAATTACCGTAAATGTCAACGTGCAAGCCAAAATGACTAAAGCATAATTTATAAACACAGTTTTTTAAAATAAAACACCTCATAAGTCATACCTGTATCGGATGCAATTGTAAAGTTTTTGCTCGTAACGCAGGGCTGGCAAATGAGATTTCGGTAGGGCATACATTAATTACGACAATGATATAGGAGTAGCTGTGGGAACAACATTCATACAGATTATCATTCAATGATACCAATGCTATCATGGTAATACAATGAATACAACATAAATTTGTTTTACCCACATGGTATCCAGCTGAGACAATCCTGGAACACCGTTATGACCATCTTCAATGCCCATAACTATGACTCCGGGAACCCATGATGGACCAGTGTTGTGAAACCTTACTCGTTCCTAAATCAAAATGTAATTTTATATCATCAAAAATATTTAAGTTGATTCATCTCAGGACCTGTTCTACTCAAATTCAACTCTTTAAAAACTCGGCCTAATTTAATTAAATGCAAAAAAGTGACGAGAAAAAATGGGATACCGCGGGGGGGGGGGGGGGCAGCAAGGGTGGGAGGGAAGCATACGAGGTAATTTAAGCAAACATTTAGACTATTTATATTGGGTAGAATGGAGCACATGGAACACTGAACATTACAACTGATTAAATTGTCTGCTCCAAGACCATAACTAGAAATCAACTGACAATAAGTGTAGCACCCCAGGGTTATATGTTGATCTCAAGGCTTAATGTGCTAGATGTGGAACTTTGCCACTTTGGTCACTCTCAACAATGACAATGTGGAAGAGCTGCCTAAAGCAGCAAACAAGAAACCAACATTAAATGTACAGCATAATGGTCTAGAACCTTAACAAAAATAGCTATTACAAAACAACTGATCCTATACAAGATTATAATATTATTGAAATGGAAATTTTACAAGAGCAGGTTTCTCTAATTTATTCCAATAATATTTCTTTTAGTCTATGAAGTCATTCCTTGAAATATAAAATTCACTTTAGGAAGATGGTTTCCGTTACAAATTTTTTACAAATAAAAAGAAGATTTGACTAAAGGGATAAAAGATACATGGAGGAGGACAAGTAGTCCCTCCCTCTCAATGTTTCTCCTAACTATCAATCTACCCACTCTTCTAACTTAGTTTGCTCCAAACTTCACCACCCCACCCCGCCCCCCAAAAAAAAAAAAAAATCAATAATAAATACGTGTAAACTATAGTCTTAGATCAAGGTTGTAGCCACTGTCTTGGTCCCATTGACAGGAGCACCTTGAATATAAACAAAAATGACATCAGTACTGAAGCCGTAAATCTATTAGTTGGCCTCACAACTCTATCAACCAATTCGGATTAGCATTTTCCAACACTAAAATTATATAATTTTACGCTTATTGCGACTTTTAGTGATTTCTTTTACCCAAAAATTACTTAGTTCTAAAGGACTTTTTATGTTGATTTTCTATTGTTATTGATGAGAAGTATACAGTTTCTCCTTTAGAATCATGTGTTATTTATAAAACCAAAATTATCCTTAAAAAATTTCAAATATTATACTTTAACGGATAAAATCTTTGTATCAAGTTTTACAACACTGTAACACCTTAATTGACAATTACATGAATACATGAGAAAGTATATGTTGTTTACAAACACTTGCATTCATAAGAATGAATACTCCAACTATAATGAAGCATTACAATGATAAATTTGAGCATTAAAGCCTTCTTCCTGTTGAACTACAAACGTTGCTGTTGTTGGAACAGTTAGTTTTCGTCTTTCCGATTTGAGCTTACCAGTAGCTCTTTCTAGCTTAAGTAAATGTTTTAAAGTTAGAATGTGTTCTTCAAAGGATTTGAAAGAAGTGTAAAATGGTTGAAATTAAACTTAGAAATTCATTTTCAAAAACCTACATGCTATAACTGGCCTTTCACATGGCATTAGAGGGCGTGTTACCACTACTTGTGGACTAAGATAGCTCTTTTCAAGGGCAATGTTCTGAAAAGCGCCCTAGGCTCTAGGCCTCCTCTGGCGCTCCGCCTAGGCTCAAGGCGGCAAAAAAATCCCTCCAAAAAATTAGGAGGGCCTAAGCAGGCAAGTGGGGCAGGCGGGCCTAGGCGGGACAGACGGGCCTAAGCGGACAAGGTGGAGCCTAGGCGGGCAAACAAAGAGTTTTTTTTTTGTTTTTTTTAATAACTACCCAAACCAGATCTTGATATATTTATTTTTTTAATGATTTACCATATTCATAATGCTAGTTGTAGCATATCAAATCACAATAAGAAGTGAACAAGATCAAGTCAAAATGGATAATTTTATTATAGTTGTAATTTTTTGAACTTGCATCAACTTCAAATTAATTATAAATGATGATACATTTGTAATATTTAATTTAATTCAATATAATTCTTAACTTTATGTTTAGTTTCTTAAGTTTTAATATTGAATTGAATTTTTAAAATTTTAAAATTTTTAATTTAATAACAATCTTGTTTATGAATAAAACTAATACGTTAAAGATATGTTAGCCGTACTTAGCATATAGTATTTGTCATTTTCTTTAAGTCCTCAATTTTGAAGATTGTACAAATAAAAAACAATTCATAATTAATAATATCAAATGTCTCATTCAATAAACTTCACACTAATTTTTAAAAATAACATTTATTTAAATTTAAAAATATCTCAAATTGATTTTTAAGAAATTAATATTAATTTATAATAAAAAGATATTACAATCTTGGGAGGCGGTTGGTGAAGCAGTTGGTGAGGCGATTAGTGAAACATCCGGAGTGGATAGCGTGCTAGAGCCTAGGGGAAGTAGCAGAAATGTTAGAGTAAGAGAAGTAGTAGTAGTAGTAGAAGATTTTTTGTCTAATGATGACACAGAGGAAGAGGTAGATGAGGAGTATGAGTGTGAGTTAGTTGGAGACATTATCTTGAAGGGATATGGAGAAGAAGAGTTAGAGATATAGAGGGATATGGAGATGAGGACTATTAGTTTGTATTTTGGATTATTTTTTTTGTGTTTAAACTTTGAATAATTGCATGTTTGTGTTTGAACTTTGACATTGACAATATGGATATGTGTTTGAACTTTAAGCAAATGTCTTTATTATCTTTATTATAGATTGTTTTGCTTTATATTATTGTTTTGTTTAAATAAATATAAGATAAAATATTAAAATTGGCTAAAATAAAAAATCCCGCCTAGGCCCCGGCCTCCCCGCCTAGCACCTTTTAGAACATCGATCAAGGGTATAAGTCATAAATGTCCCCAAGTAAAACTAAGGCTCTGACCAAAGAAACTTCAGGTAATAGAAGATAAATCCAAATTAACCCCAGTATAAAGTATCTGACTTTCACTGCATATATCTTCTCTAGTGATTTTGTTGTGTTAGAGGAAACATGACGTGTGATAAGAAACATACCACACCACATGATTCTATAGCATTATTATTTGCAAACAAAGTGTTAGATTTTATGAAATGGGCACCAAGTCTAGTATACAAAGATATCAAGCTCTCAAACTCAAAACCAATTGGAAATGAAAAAAGTTGGCCCAACTCATTATATACTAGACATACTTTGTCAAGGTATTCGATGTGGGACAAGATGTATACCCTAACACTCCCCCTCACGTGTAATCCGGTGTATTGAGGCTTGCACATGGAACTGTTGAATATGAAAACTCACACAAGATAAGCAAGCCCAGAAGAAGTTAGTCACAAGACAAACCTAGACCACGGGTAACTATTGGTCCAATTAATAAGTTGTACTAGTTAAGAAATGGGTAATTTTGACTCTTATGAAATGTATACCATGTCAGATTTTATGAAATGGGCCCAAAGTCTAGTATACAAAGATATCAAACTCTTTTAACTCAAAACCAATTGGCAATGAGAAAAGTTGGCCCAACTCATTATATACTAGACATACTTTGTCAAGCTATTCGTTGTGAGACAAGATGTATAGTCTAACACACAGAGTTTAACTATATTCTAACAATTATACTTCAGTTCCCTAACAGTCCCTTATCATCTCAAATTTTTAGTATTGAAATAAAGAGCATCAGAATAAATGTTCTGACCTGGATGGCATTAGCTGTCCTCAATCGGAAGAGAGGTGAAGAGTATCTAATTTGCAACAAGCTTAAGAAATTTTCAACAGCAGCAAGGATATGACAATTCCGAGGCTTAAAGGATGGATCAGCCAATCGGGGTTTGATACTGAATAAGAAAGCAAGGCATGTGATTATTATACAGATATGTTAACTGATATTCCAATGGAAAAAGATACTCCCTCTGTCCCATAATAATTGAAATACATTCCTTTGCGGAAGTCCCACAAAATGTGTAACATCTCTTTTCTTTGTAACTTTTGTGAAGTTATATGACTAATTTACCCATAGTCATGTCACCTTATCATTCGAATATATAGTGGATCCGTCCACTAACTAAAACTTATGTGGTTCATAATCTTAATGTATTCTCAACCATTCATTTCATAAGGGTCAATTAGGAAATCAAACAAGAGTTAAACATTTTCTTAAAAGTAGTGCAAAAAGTTGTGTTGCAATATTTACAGGGACGGAGGGATTATATGTTTAGAAATATAATCAGGAAGAGTTGCATGCATCAAAATATCAAATTCGAAAGATGTAAACTAACTAAAACAGATATGGTCTAAATAGAAATAACTGAAACTTACAGCGGCCAGTTCTTTTCATTTTTCTCTTTTGGAGGAAGGCCAACACCCCAATTATTAAAACTGTAGCTGAAGTCTAACCTGAGAACAATAAAATGCAAATGTTAAATTGGAGATCAGAAAACAGACTTTAATTGGAAAAGAACTCATTCTAATAATGAGATAAAAAAATGAATATGTTTCTTTATTATCATTATTTTGTCCCAAATTACAATCCATTACAGTGGCATAATATAGACTCAGAATTCTCATTTCGCAAAATAAAATAAAAGTTTGATGTAATGAAAAATAAAAAATATCTGAGGTTAGTAATAAAATTAGACCTGTTGAACCAATCACCGGAATTATATGAATCTCGATCTAATGATTTCGAACGTAATATCTCATCCCCGGAATGAAAAAATGGTATTCCCTACAAATAGTAAAATCTTTTAGTAGTATTCATAATGAAAATATGGGAGACACGTATTTCTTTTAATAGCATCACTGAAGTAGAAACTTTGATATACATATAAACTTATTTGGTCAATGTACAAGTGATAAAAGAAAGAGTTTTCAGAAATGAAAGTCAAACATGGACTTAATAGGTATCTGTCACAACATACAACCGGTAACGGTTTCCCCAGCATAAACCATGAGTTTCGAAGATTAAGGTTTGAATTGAAAACACAAGAAATATTTTTTTGGATGATACCTATTAAATATTGACCTTCAAAGAAAAATTATGTCCGTGGGTGTTAACTGAAATCCCTAATATTTTCCAGGAGGGTGGGAGGGGGAAGCCATTAAAGAAAAGAAGTAGGACTATCATTTGTAGATGAAGGTAATATCTTCTATCTATAAAGTGAGCTGTGTTTTCTTGAGTCATCTGTTGGGTTTCTATTAATATTTGTAGTTTCCAATAGCTTCAAGAAAATAACTAAGCTTAGGACGTGGACATAGCAAATGAAGGGTTTAGTCAAAGATAAATTTAACTGTTGAAATTTGATAGGCTTTTGGTTTTAATGCATGCTAAATAAATTATACTACCTCAGTTCCAAAATATAAATCACTTGCCTCATCCCTACCCTCCCCCCCCCCTCCGGCCCCCAATTGACCCCTGATTTTTTGCTCTCCAATCACTATATGCAGAAGGTCTCGACAGCATTTCACATTAATTTTAGTTCTCTTCATTCCTTGTATTTCTTATGATTATTTAAAGTAGAAATATCTTTTGGTCGGAACCATATTTTTGCAACTGTTCATTGTTAGATCATGTTTACACAACTTATGTTACTATTTTTGAAAAAGGAAGGAGTTTCCTTTATGCAGTTACATCTGGATTTGGTTATCACCTATCTGCCTATACCTATGTATTTGTATATGGATTTTGTGTACAAGTATTTTAACACTTTGATAGGAAAGGAGAGGAGAAGGATAATAAAGAACTAGAAGGAAGATGTAAACACTGCTACTGCCTTATGTTTCATCATGTAAATTGTCATTTTCCTTTAAACAACAAACTGAGGCTCATAGATTCCTTGCATATGAATTCTAATTGAGAGCAGATCATAAAGCTAGGTGGCACACAATTGAAAAGCAACCATGTAGCGAAGCTGTCAGAAACAGTCACCTGAAGTCCAACATTTTATAACTTCGTAGATTTACAATTTACGTTCACGTTACTGTATGTAATAGGCTTTGAAAACACCATTTTATTAATGAAGCGATTGAGCGTTTCACTAGCACCTTCATGATTGCAAGAAATTTTTACCCAAGTGAATGGGCAGGCAGAGTCGACCTGACAAATAGGGTGCTCCGCTAGTTCAAATGATAAAAAAGGCTAAAGTATCACAGTAAAATGCTAGGTAAAACCTGGGAAAGTGCTATTAAACTCGTTGCCAAATGGTTTATCCTGCACCTCTCGTCCACAGATATTTCCATTGGAGTCTATACAAATGAAAAAGCAGATTTAGTATATATAAAAAATTAAGTATATGTATTATGTTGAGTACTTTAAGATCATATAATAGCAACTTCTTACCTTCAAACTTACTATGTCGAATAGGGTTTCGTTGTCATGAGCAGAGACATAATTAACCTGGAAATAACAACGATAGTGTCCGGCATATTGTTTGTCGGACCATTTGAACATCAATTATACTGTATTAAGTGCAGGACTTCTCCAAGAAACTATCAAATGACCTATTCATTTTCATTTGCCAAGTACAGGGTTTCACACCAACAGTTATTCAAGTAAATGAGAAAAGAGCAATAATTGGTGTGTGACTTGAGCATCAAATGTGCAAAAGGATAGTTTTAGTGACAGCAGAGAGGAGCTGGAAAAAGATTATGAAAACTATACAGCTCATGACAAACTTACTGTTTCTGTGGGGCATGAAGCATATCCAACAGGTACCCCATCGTAAGTTGAAACTTCAGATCCTTTAACCTGGAAAGGAAGAACACAATTAGATACAAGATGAGGCTCAAATACACTAGAAGCATTTTGAAAGAAACAAGATAATATAAGACTATAAGTTTCTAAGAGCTCAAAGAGAATGAAAAATTGGTCACTAAATTTAGGAAATATATACTCTTCAAATTCATATATGAACAGCTAACCAGGAACCTAGTACCCAACACTAGAATGATTCAACACCATAATACTGATTTATTGACCCACTATTTTACGAGTGATAAAAAAAGAGAAGAATTAAGAGTAATTACTTTTCAGTAGGTACAAATAATACTTACATTGACAAGTTGTATAAAAGCAAAAACCAAACAATGGGAAAATTTGTTAAGGAAATTGTTGCTTTATCACTGGATGTCCTTAACTTACTGAGTCCATTACATTTACCATAAAGTGCCAAAATGGGGCAAACTCAAGTACAGGCACAATATATAGCGGGGAGAAAAAAGAAGAAGAAGAAAAGGCCCGCTTATACCCCGAACAAACCAAGAGACTCCTCCCTGTACAAGGAACCTCCCAAAAGATACCTACATTAGTCTCATATAGCAAACTCTCCCAGTAAAAATGCATAATCTACCCCTGAAAGGCTGAAACACCTCATGAAGCCAAAAGAAAAGATAGGGAAAGAAGCCTCGCTCATCCTTCCAATAACGACTATTCCGCTGCTACCAGACATTTACCAATTATAATTTATAAATCAGAAGAAAAAAAATTGCACTGATTTGTTATGCAGTCAGAAGACAGAATGACAACAATGGGAAACAACTGTGTTCCTTTATTTATGATATTTAGTAAGCTAGTAGGTTCTAGGTTTTGGCCTATTAGGTGAGTTTGTGGTTGTTCACTTGTTTTACTAGGTTTGTCAAAATGATTATTCACCACTAATAATCATGCCGTAACACTAATAAATAAATCCTAATTAGCTTAAATAAGTTAGCACACCACCTTCTATCAACTAAGAGATAAATCTTTTGACCATAGTTAATAAATATATAAATCAAGGTAATATTTTAAGAAACCTGACAATAATATACACAGCTAGAAGTCTTCACTAATACAAAATAGTCATCTATTCTGTCAGCTAGTTATGTGAAAACTTACGGAAATAAGACTTGGACCTTTATTAATACCCAAGAAATGGAACCTTTATTAATATCCAAGAAACGGCAGGAACAACTGGGATAGTAAATGTAAATATGAGAGGTATTTAGGTTCTATTCACTCACCTAATATAATCTAGAAATGTGTAACTTCCAGAAATTTCAGACTAATTGAGTATCATTACAATAATTAATAATAAGTGTTCCAATTGATGTGAAGCAACTGCATATAAGAAAATGCCGTGAAGAAATTAGAACTACAGGAGAAGAAAGTAAGTACGATAAAGAAAAAAAGATTCAATACACTCATGAACTTTATCACATAAAAAAGGTGCAGAAACATAATTGCATATCTGGAAACAAACTGAAGGGAAAGAAGATGAATGATATTGCAAATATTCTTTTCAGTATAATCTAGTGGCATGACATACAGTACCTCTTGCCCATCACAATTAGTTAGCACATAGTCCTTTAGGTTTGCAGCCATTCCGACCTGAATTAAATAATTTATCAAGAAGGATTACTGATAAAATAAAAACATAATCAAGAAAACTGAGAACTTGGGAAATAATCTAAAATATTGGCCGAACAAATGAAGATCAGACAAGTAAAGCAATCAAAGAGGAATAATGACATGCATTCAACTTTTTATTGACATGATACAATCCCATAAAAGTTCAAAATTGTATATTGTTTCCATCAGATTAGAGTTTTGGATAAAATCATAGAGTAATTAGGAAAGCCTAAAAAATAGTAGTCCCACTCTATGTCTATGGACATACAAATATCTCAACCATATTCATCTCAGATTCAAAATCAACGCAGAAATTTTGTAAATGTATCACACACACATACACACACACAAGTAATTCATTAGATTAAATTGTACAATATTGTGTCAGAAGCTGCTCCAAAATCATTAGAGGTTAAAGAGTTTCAACACTTTTTCATCAGAAAAAGAAGAAGATTTGTAACATTTCTTTCATGTGAACAAATCCTGCTCACAATCCTGCTGCATTCATAAAGCGTTGTCCTGAAATTTCCCGCAGATGAGGTTCAAACCAAAAAAGAAGTATCACTCTATCCCATAATGTGTTCCATGGACTCTAACACGGGATGTGGGTGCAGGAATGAGTCTATAATTCAGATCGGACATCCTCCATGTAGAAAAGAAGAAACAGAGTTTGGTTTTATAATTCCTTGATTGATTTGCTCTCAATTACATTGGTTTATATACACAAGTATAGCAACCCCTAATTTACAGTTATGGTAATCCCTAATTTACAGCAATGTATACACTAATTATGGGATAAGATTAACTACAATTATGGGAAAAGATTGTATCTCGCATGCTCAACTTGAAACAGAATGGATTAAACATCTTACTACTAAGATATCAGCAAGCTGATATCCTGCTTGCAAATAAGATCACTAGTTAACTATTTTTTAATGAACTGCCTGCCAATCTCAATGTGCTTCGTTATATCGTGTTGTATCAGGTCGTTTGCAATACTAATGATTGTTTTATTATCACAAAATAATTGCATAGGCTTTTTAGTTGTAACACCCAAATCTTCTAGCAAAATTCGAAGTCACATTAGTTCATATATACCCAAGGCGATAGCTCGATATTCGGCCTCAATACTAGATCTTGCCACCACAGATTGTTTCTTACTACGCCTCGTAACAAGATTCCCTCTAACAAATGAGTAATATCTAGATGTAGAAAGACAATCCTCTATAGAGCCAACCCAATCTGAGTCGGAGAATACTTCAATTCTCATATGACCATGTGGTCCAAACAATATACCTTTTCCAGGAGCAGACTCGAGATATTTCAAAATTTTGTAGACAATTTCCATGTGACAATGTCGAGAATCATGCATATACTGACTTATCACTCCCACAACATAAGATATATCCTGTCTAGTACGAGAAAGATATATTAATCGTCCACCAAACGCTGATATCTTTCTCTATCAATTGTAGGTCATGAGCTACTTACGAAATGATAATTAACTTCAATAGGACAATCAATAGGATTACATCCCAACATACCAGTTTCTGTTAAAAGATCAAGTACATAATTCTTTTGAGATAGAAATATCCCATTAGAACATCTCGCAACTTCAATACCAAGGAAATATTCTAAAAAACAAAGATCTTTGATCTCAAACTCTCTAGCCAGTATTCATTTGAGATACACTATTTCTTCTATTATCCCATGTCACCACAATGTCATAAACATAAACAATAAGAATGTTAATCTTACCCTTTATTTGTTTGACAAATAAAGTATGATCTGCTCAACTTTGTACCCAAACATTATCATTGCTTTGTGGAATCTACCAAACCAGGCTCTAGGAGATTACTTCAGACCATACAGAGTTTTTCACAACTGATAAAACTTACCCTCAGTTGCAGATGAAGAAAACCAGGATGTATTTCCATGTACACTTCCTCCTCCAAGTTACCTTAAAGAAACGCATTTTTTACGTCTAATTGCTGAAGATCCAAGCCGAAGTTTGTTGCACATAAAATTATGGTACGAACAGAATTCATCTTTGCCACAAGAGCAAATGTCTCCTGGTAATCAATCCCATGGGTTTGAGTATACCCTTTTGCAACTAGTCTGGCATTGAGTCTCTCAACTATCTCATCCGACTTCTGTTTGATTGTATACACCCACTTGCATCCAACTGTTTTTTTTTTCATAAGGAAGAGTGATCATTCTTTTTTAGGACATTCATCTCTTCTATCATAACCTTCTTCCAGTTCTCATCGCTAATTGCTTCTCTCCACCCTTGAGGAACGGATATCGAAAACAAGAAAAAACAAATGAATGGTAGGATGCAGATAATTTATTATAGGCTAAGAAATTAGAGATAGGATGTTGGGTACATGATCTAACTCTTTTTCTAAGACCAATAGGAAGATCAATATCATCAGAAAAACAAGTAGGATTCTTACCATTAACATTATCAGGACTAGGTTCTGAGCAGAGTTGTTGCGATGGTGCAGTGGTGACCTTATTCTTGTCTCTTCGAACATAAGTCTTTAACTCAGGCTCATTCTGTCTAGCATGTGACTCCTATGACTCCCCTTGTCAACAACAAGATCAAGAGCAAAAGGTGTATAAGGTGGAATAGTACGACTTGTAATACCAACCTCAAGAGGAAGCTTCTTCTCATCAATAAAAACAATAAAATCCTCCCCTGAAGAAAAGGTGAGGAAGAATAAAAAGGTTCCAACTCTCAAAAAGTGACATCGACAAAAACTTTATGTGAAGGAGGTTGATATTATTTATAAACTTTTTGGGTGGGAGAATACCCGATGAAAACACACCTAAGAGCTTTGGGATCTAGTTTTCCCTGAGTGGGAGATTTATCATGAACATAACACAGCCAAATACTCGAGGCGAAGGAGAAGGATGTGTGGGAGAAAATAAATAGGACTTATATTCTAGAAGGAAGCCGATTTAAAAGAAATGCGGCTATCAAAACAGCATCTCCCCATAAAAAATTAGGTTTGTTCATAGTGAACATAATAGTGCGTGTTACCTCTAGTAAGTGCCGGTTTTTTCTTTCTGCCACCCCATTTTGTTCTGGAGTTTGGACACAAGAGGTTTGAAGTATGATATCATGCTGAGAAAAATAAGATGCAAAAGCATTATTATTACTATATTCACGACCATTATCGCTATGAAGAATTTTGACTTTAGCTTCAAATTGAGTTTGGATCATCTTATGAAATTTTTGAAAACAACAAAACAAACAACAAAACGCCACATTTTTTGAATAAAGAAGATAAATCCAAGTTATACGAGAATAACAATCAATAAAACTAACAAATCATCTATAACCAGAACGAGAAACAACCCGAGAGGGTCCCCAAACATCAGTATGTATAACAACAAAAGGTTTAGAATGTCTACTATTAATAGCAAAATAAGTAGAACGTTTGTGTTTACCCAATTCACATGGTTCACATAAAAACCGAGTTTTATTACACTGTGATGAGTGGGTAATATACCCATGATTTGACTATTTTAGGTTTAATATATTGTTTGTTTTTAAGTATTTTAGGACATTTTTACTTGTTTAGTTCTTATTTTGCAAGTGAGGGCAAAGCAGGGACAAAACAAGGCTTTTGGCTTCTTTAAGGGCAAAATCATAATTTCCAGCATGTACAGCGCCGGGGCGCTGGGAGGCAGAATGGTTTGGACGAGGATTTGCATAGCTGGGGATTCTAAGACAAAATTCTAATCAGAATTGGATTCTATAAGAAACTGACTTGGGGAGATTGATAACTATAAAAGGGAGGAGGCTATTCATCTACATACACACAGAGATCGACTTGGATAGCTGAAGAGAGTGATTGAAGGTTGCAGAGCATCGCAAGAAATTTAGGCTTAAGAATTGAATACTGAAGAACATCTACAGAGTTTTTTTTTCTTCCTTATTCAGTTTTGTAATTTATTTGTGATGGCTTGCTTGGGATTTTTGTTTTTAACTAAATTTACAATTAAGACTGCAATTGAACATTTTATGTTTATGAATTAATTATCTATTGAAGTCCAATTATTTATTTCAATTGAGTTGTCTATCGTATTTTATGCTTATTAATTAATTGTTTTGCGAACAATTAGCGTGATCCACTAGATGAATTCGGGAGATGAAATATAAAGTTAGATCTGAATATGATAGCATGTATTCTTAATTGTTTGCATTGGATGAATAATTAGGGTTGTGAATTGATAGGGATATCTCTTTTCACTGCATGTAACTATTGGGAATCGATACTTAATGAATTTAATTCTTTTGTTTTGCATAGGGATATAGCAAGATTAATTGAATAAGATTTTATTTGAACCTTGGAAAAGGGCTTATAAATAATTATGAATTCCTGTTAACAACTCAAGCGGATTTAATAATTGGATGAATTGGATAATTGAGGATATTGTAGTCTTAAGCTTTATTATTTGAAATCAAAAAGTTGTGCTAATCTTGGTTTAATTTGATTTATTTTTAATCAATGTTCACAAATTTTGGTAGTTTAAATAAAATTGGATTGATATAAAATTAGTAATTGGGATTTATTAGATAGAGATTCTTATAGGTACGATACTCTCTTATCACTTTATTACTTGTTGAACTCCACTGTTAGCACCACTTTGTTCCGCCATATAACAAGTATATACAATATATATCTGAGGGTAACTTTACAACCAAGGATAACAAATAATTGTACTGCACTTGCACTCTGATTCTGAGTTTTAAAATAGACAGAAAAGAAAAGAAATGGACGGAAAATCTAAATTTTCTTTTCAATTCCTATGTTTCTAAGTTTTTAAATAAACGGAAAAAAAAAGAAATGGATAGAAAACTTGGCCACTTTTCTGCCAAAGTTTTCCGCCCAAAATTAGTCTGATTTGGATGGACTTGGACGGAAAAGAAATTGAAATACGTAATATTTTTATAATTCTCATATTATCTTCAACTTTCAATATAATAAATTTTAAATTACAACCCATGTCCCCCAATTTGGATAATATTAATTTGCTTTCTTCTTATACATAACCTGCCATGGCTGCTTGAACAAGTAACGTAAAAGTAAAGAAGATGGTTGATTTTCTCTCTCTGTATTTTCTTTTCTTGCTTTCTCTCTCATGTGCTTTATTTTATGGTTTGGCGATGGTTTGGTGAACAGTGTATATTAGTAGATGATAAAAGCTAAATTCCAAAAAGCACGCGCTACCAGCAGCACGTGCAGATTGTTTAGTTTACTAACTAAATTCATTTGTGTATTTTTCATATATTTTTTGATGACTTTTATTCCAATTCATATTTAAATTGAAGGGGCTAGCAAAAAATAGTCTTAGGATTTAATATTTTGATAACCGGCTTAACAGAAAATATATTTTCCGTAAAAGAGTTATACTTTTCATGAAAATTAAAATTACAATAACATGTGGTTCTTTTTCAAAGAGAGCATTAAAAATATTTAAAATGTTTAATCGAGCAAAAAGAAGCATCTAGTGGCTAGAGTAATTGTGGTGAATTTCTCCAAACTGAAGTACATTATGTACATTTCATAAACTAATTGAAAATAGTCTTTTACTTTTCTTCGTTTGAAGGTACCATATGCTGCACTTTTATCTAATACCTGCATATGCAAATATAATATAATAACTTTGTAGAAGTAGTTTTTGTTTAACATTTATTTGGACATTTGTATTTGATTATGGAATTTTTTCTTTAATTAAATTTATCTTGCATATTTTTATTCATAGTTCAATGGCTATAATTAATAGGTGGGTAAATTTGTAAAAATGATATTTTTCTTTTCTTTTCTTTTAATTGGAACTCAAAAACGCAAGAAAAGAAAATTTTAAATTTTCTATTCTATTCTATTAAAAACTCAGAAACAACACAAAGGAAAACTTCAAATTTTTTATTATTTTCTTTTCCGTCCAAAACTCAGAAACTGTGTTAGAAATAAAAGTTATGCAAAAGAGGCAATAGGAATCACAGTAGTAACAACAGAAGACACTTGAAGCTACTCACGAAATCAACTAACTAATATAAAAAGGATTGGATAAACTTGAACCAAACACAACAAAACTACCGTAGATACCAAGGGAAAAGAGAGGCGAACACCATGTAAGTGGCCACGTCAGCAAAAGTTTGTCGGAAAGGTCTCACGAACCGGCTGAAAGTGAAGCATGGCATCGACAGTCTGAGTGCGGAGGCGCGTGCGGTGGTGGGTCGGAAGTATGAAACCTCTGTGATGATCGCCTGGCAACGGGTAACCAATTATGATCTCAATTTCTCCATATAGATTTGTTCAACTAGTTTTCTGAGTGGAAATACGAATGGCAGCAAAAACAAAAAACAAGAAGGCTACTTTTCTGTTAAGAATAAGGACCTAGGCTCTGATACCATTTAGAAAAGAAGAAACAGAGTTGTAGAAAAGAAGAAACAGAGTTTGGGTTTATAATTCCTTATTGATTTGCTCTCAATTACATTGGTTTATATACACAACTATAGCAACCCCTAATTATAGTTATGGTAATCTCTAATTTACACCAATGCATGCACACTAATTATGGGATAAGAAGAACTACAATTATGGGATAAGATTGTATCTTCTAACATATCTTCAAACACTCCAAATCATTGGGAATGGACTTGGCTAGAAAGGGTCCAAAATTTTGAGAGGTACTTTAATACAACATACATTACATACTTCTTTTTCTAAAATAAGAGTGGTTCATAGTAAACATAAATTTTTGACAGTAGTCTGTAAGAAATTTTCATAGAAACCAAATTATCAACCCCAAGGGCCCCATACATTAGATTGAAAACACACACCAGATGGTCCTTTGGCACATCATTAACCCCAAGTCCCAACCAAAGGAAATCCTCATCATTCTCTAACTATTTTGTGCCACACACCAGCTAGAATTCTAAAAAGAGACGAGAAATAGAGGGAAACACTATAAAGACAAGGTAATAGTGAAAAAAAAGAAATAAAAAACTCTTCTACTGTTGATATATAATAGACAAATTTGAATAATGAATAACACATCTACTATGCAAATTTAAACAATGATCTCTCCAACCTCGAATTTGATCATAATGTCTCAAAAACCTGTTCGGCATCAGCAGAAAAGGGAAGATATTAAGACATGTAACCTGAATATGATCCTTCGATACAGCAAGAGTACGCTCTTCATCAGATTTACTACCATGGTCATGACCATTAGCCTGTAGATGAAGATTAGATGTTATTGAACAGGAGGCTGTTAACAGGACAATAAAACACTACCATATTGTCTATAGACTCTAGCTCCAGTAGAACGATGGCATCATGACACAATAAAACTACAGGATACTTGTTTGAATATGAAACAGTGTAAGTATTGAGTTTACATGTATAAAACATAAAATATAATAATCACCGGATGCTTGTTTGAACATGAACATGTATAACTACCGAGTTTACATGAAAAAACCATAAAATATTATGTTACCTGCAAAACCAAACCTGTGACAAAACCTTGTTGAAGAGGATTGCCAAATGGAGATCCACCAAGTAATGCATCCCGGATTCGATCATTAAAGCTGAAAGCAAGTTTTAAAAAGCAATTAATAAATTAATTGTTTCATCAAGTATAAATACACCTGTAAGTTGTTTGTACCATTAATGAAGACTTAATTATCCAGAAAAAAGACAATATTTATTATCATAAAAAAAGAACACAAATATTTGAAGGATAAGAAGCTCTTCATCTTAGATAAGCCAAAACATAAAGGAAAAAAACAAATACAAGATAAGGAGATCCCATACAAACCCAGCTGAATCCCTTGCTCAGAAGATAACATCTCTTTTTCTTTACCCAAGGGTGGATGAGATTATCCTTTGTTAAAAGATATGACAGGATATACCATAATTGTAGCTTCCTTAATCAGTGTGTACACATTACTGTAATTTAGGAATTAACATAAATGTAATTAGGTTGTTTTATGTATCAATCTATGTAATAGAAAGAAATAACTTCAATGAATAAGCTTTTCAATTTCTACATGGTATCAAAGCCTGCTTCTTTTTTCCCAGAAGCATTCTTTTCTTTTTTCTATTGCTATTCACAGTTTCAATTAGAAAACTAGTTGAACGACTTGATATGGAGAAATTGATATCATAATTGAGTTCTACAGTATCAGGCGACCTAACCTGAGTTTTCAATCTCTCAATTCACTGCTGCACGCACCCCCATGCGCCGCCCACTAGCCGGACTGCCGACGCCACGCGCCGGCGCGTGAGACCCTTTTCGGCCATTTTTTCGACTCGGTTTTCTTCCAGTCTGATCGGTTTTCTTCCCTCTTGCTATCTGTAGTGGTATTGAAGTAGTATTGAAGGGGTATTCTTCCTCAGTTGGCCTGGTAGGGCAACGTGTTTGAGTTTTCGATTTTTTTTCCTCTCTTCAGTTGGTTTGTTTGGTTCCTTGGTTACTTCCGTGCTACTGCAACTTGTTAGCCCGTTCATTCACAACACCGTACACTTTTCTTTCGTATCTTTTTGGAAGGTTTATTCTCCTAGGATATATAGTTTTTTTTATCTGTTATATGGCGGAACAAAGTGGTGTTAGCAGTGGGATTCATAAGGGTAACATGGAACAACAACAGGCTGTTAGAAGCCAACACTTAATTCAGCACTGGTTCTAAGTCCCTTCAAACTGGATGGAACTAACTATTTGGCATGGTCTCAAGCATGCCGCATGTCAATTGAGGCCAACCGTATGCAACATTTCATCAATGGAACAACCATTATGCCTGAGAAACCGGGACTGGTCTAAGAGGAATGGAAATCTGATAATTCCATGATAAAAACATGGATTTTTAATTCCATGGAACCTAGTATGCGGAGTAGTTATATGTTCTTAAGACACTGCCTATGAGCTTTGGAAGGCTATCTCTCAAACTTTCTCTGTTTCTAGTGATATGTCTAAGGCATATGATATTCGTAAAAGGATTCGCGAGCTAAGTCAATGGGAGAAGACTGTGGCTCAGTATTTTGCAAAAATTAATGCTCTTTGGCAGGAACTTGATCATTACCGGATTTTTTCAGCCAAATGTCTGGAAGATGCAGCAACTTATCAAAAGTTTGTTAGTGCAGATAGAGTTGTGGATTTCCTGGCAGGTTTGAATATAGAATTTGATCAAGTTCGAGCACAGTTGATTGGTCAGACACCTTTTCCATCGTTACGAGAGGCTCATGCTAGAGTCCAACAAGAGGAAAGTAGGCGTCGGGTGATGGTTTTAAATTCTGTTGACCGATCCGCCATGATTGCTTCGTATCCTAAGTTTGGCTTCACTACTCAATCTCCTGTTGAGAAGGAATCCCGTGAATGTGATTACTGTGGGGGAAAGAACCATACCAGAGATCGTTGTTTCAAGCTTCATGGATGTCCTAAAGGGCGAGGGGGTAGGTTTGGTAGTGGTCATGGACGTGGATCTTAGGCCTATGTGACTACTACCACACCTCAGGTTGATACCTCCAGTGCTTCAGACACTACTTCTGCACTCACTCCTGAGGAAATCTCAGCTTTTCGAAAACTCTATTCCAAATCCACTTCTTCTCATTAGGCCCAGTCAGGTATACAGTCTTGTGCTCTTAATGTTTCATCAACTTGCTCTAGTTGGATCATTGACACAGGTGCTTCCGAGCATTTTTCCGGGTCCTCCACCCTCTTTACTTCATACAAGCCTTGTTCTAGAAAAGACAAGGTTCGCGTAACTGATGGTTCCCTCTCTTCTATCTCTGGGAGAGGTTCTGTAGTTTGTACCCCTTCATTGACATTGTCATTTGTTCTTCATATTCCTTCATTTACTGCAAATTTGTTATCTGTTCAATGTCTTTTTGAATCCTTAAACTGTTCAGTAACCTTTTTCTCATCTCATTGTGTTTTTCAGGACTAGGTAACGGGGCAGAAGATCGGCAGTGGTAGTGCAGTTGGTGGTCTCTATTACATAGATATTCCCTCGTCGAATACGTTCCCTACTCAGGCTCTTCACTCTACTTCTGACTTAAGTTTGACTTCTCTCCATTAGTGGTATCGACGTTTGGGACATCCCTCTTTTTCTATTTTAGAGTCTTTGTTTCCATCTTTAGTTCAACAATATATGTAATAAAACTCAGTTTTTGTGTGAACCATGTGAATTGGGGAAACACAAACGTTCTGTTTATTCTGCTATTAACAGTCGACATTCAGAATCTTTTGCTGTTATACATTTTGATGTGTGGGGACCCTCTCGGGTTGTTTCCCGTTCTAGTCATAGATGGTTTGTTAGCTTTATTAATTGTCATTCTCGTGTCACTTGAATTTATCTTCTTCGTTCCAAAGATGTGGTGTTTGATCGTTTCAAGGAATTTCATAAAATGATTCAAACCCAATTTGAAGCTAAAGAAAAGATTCTCCATAGTGATAATGGTCGTGAATATAGTAATAATACTGCTTTTGCATCTTATCTCTCTCAGCATGGCATTATTCTTCAAACCTCTTGTGTCAAAACTCCATAACAAAATGGCGTGGCGGAAAGAAAGAATCGCCACTTACTAGAGGTAGCCCGCACCCTTATGTTCACTATGAACACCCCTAAAATTCTATGAGATGCTGTTTTGACTGCTGTTTTTTTGATAAATCGACTTCTTTCTAGAATTCTTGGGAACAAAAGTCCAATATCTTTGCTTCAACACACAACAAGTCCTCCTTCGCCTCGAGTCTTTGGTTGTGTGTGCTATGTTCATGATAAATCTCTCACTCGGGGAAAATTAGATCCCAAGTCTCTTCGATGTGTTTTCATTGGTTACTCTCCCACCCAAAAAGGGTATAAATGTTATCATCCTCCTTCACACAAAGTATTCGTCACTCGGGATGTAACCTTTTGGGAATTGAAACCTTTTTATTCTTCTTCACCTTCTCCTCAGGGAGAGGATGTTATTAATGAGAAGAAGCTACCTTCTGAGACTGACATTACAAGTTCTATCCTACCCTCTTTTCCAGTTCCATTTTCCCTTGTTCCTATTGATGTTCTTGATAATTCTACACGGGGAGTTACAGAATGAACATGAGTTGAGAACCTGTGTTCGAAGAGGCAAGCATAAGGTCACCATTTCTGCACCACTACTCCAACCCTGCTCAGAACCTAGTCTTGATAATGCTAATGGTGAGAATTCTAATCCTACTTGTTCATCTGATGATACTGATATTCCTATTGCTCTTAGAAAAGGGGTTAGAACTTGTACTCAACATCCGATCTCTAATTTCGTAGCTTATGATAAATTGTCTGCATCTTATCTCTCTTTTGTTTCTTCCTTGTCTTCAATATCTGTACCTCGGGGATGGAAAGTGTGACACTCCCAAATTTATTCCTTTACTAGTGTTATTACATTTTATTCCTTTACTAATGTTATTACATTTTTAATAACATTTTATTTAATTTCGAATATTATTATTTACTTAATAATATTTTAATCATCCAATAATACTTTAATCTAATATTACTAATCTTTTAATAATATTTTAATCTAATATTATTAATAATATTTTAATCTAATATTATTAGCCATTTAATAATATTTTAATCATTTATTAATGCTTAAATCAAATATTATTAACCATTCAATAATATTTTAATAAAGTTTTAATCTTAATATTTTTATTTACTTAAAAATATCATATTCTTATATTACAAATATCATAGTAACATTTTAATAAGTTGCAAATAAACAATTTATTTTAATTGTTTTACCCTTTATTAAACAACTTATTTAATACCCATAAAAGGTCATAAATATTATTTATCATAATAGATTACCAAAATACCTTACATAGGTCAGATTACACTATAATAGGAGTACCTAAGCTTTAACATCCTATTTTTCTCATTTATGACATCATTTAACCATTTATTTCCTTTTAACCACAACTATAACATTATTATGAAAAGTAGCAAACAGGTTCTGAAAATTATTATCTTCTGGATCTGGACAGTATATGATCCAACAATGATTCACAAATTTTCCTGGAATTTTAGAAAGTGATTTACTATATTTAAAGTACTCAAAACCTCCGAATCTTGCTACATTTTTCATAAATCGAGTTTTGCTTAGAAAATTCTGAAACTTTCAGGGTACACTCTCATAACATATATACACATACCGTATAAATTTCAGATTTTTCCAAGGTATACACAGTGAGGAATCCGGGTAAGAATATTTAGGAGTCCTTCACGGTAAAAACCATTACACACAAACTACACATCGAAACGTGTCCTTTCTTTTTACTACATGTAGATAACTTCTTAATGTACCTTTGTGATTTTTCCCAAATTTTTAAAAGATTCAGAACTGGCCGAAACAGCCTTAGGAAAAACGGGGTCAGTAGACTTTTAGGGTTTTAAGGCTTTAAGTTCTATACTTGGACTGTTTTGGGAAAACAGCCCCTATGGCTTCAAAAATTGTTGGATTTGTGTTCTATCACTTGGGTTTACTAACTAACTCATGTATCTAGCACCCCCCTTCGGCGGATCACAAATCCAAGTTGTAAAAATTGAGTTACACAAGATTTAGTG
The DNA here is from genome assembly GCA_016801055.1 of Panax notoginseng. NCBI lineage: Eukaryota > Viridiplantae > Streptophyta > Magnoliopsida > Apiales > Araliaceae > Panax > Panax notoginseng. The sequence continues at coordinate 158,103,836 of CM029015.1, read as the reverse complement.
GAAGGAAAACTAGGGTTTCACCCCTAGGAGAATATATGCTCATTTCCTTCCTCTAAACCTTTAATCTAACACTAAAGATACTTAGTTCCATACATGATGATATGTAGAACTAGGGTATCTTGGGTATTAGTTCATAACCCCATCAAATCTTGCTATAACACCAAATAGAGGAAGAAGATGAAGATTTAGGTTATACCTTGTTCTAGTAGCAACCTTCCTTGATCTACCAAAGTAAGATATGAACTTAGGGTGCATTAATCAAGCTAGCACACTCCTCTTTCTCCTAAAAAAAACCGAAGCCCTCTCTAACTTTTCTCTCTTTGTATTTTGCTAGCTTGGGAGAAAAATAGAAGAAGAATAGGAAAATGAAATGAAGAGAAAATGAAATGTGGTGATTAAAAAAAATGTATCTTGCAATATAGTTAGATACAACTAGGATCATAACTAATATCCCCCATATCTTTGTTGTCCCTTGGACAAAAGGCTTTGCCTTATCTCTTCCAATTAAGCCTAATCATGTCATTAAGGGTGCTAAGTAGATTTTCTACAAATGGGAGATGGACACACTTGTACTTGATGTAAGAGTTACTAATTAAGGAACTTGATTAGCATAATTTTGTTGCCTTAAAAGGCCTAAAAGGCCGGTCACTCTTGCCCCATTATTCCCTCCATTTTGCTTTTATTTTAATGCACAAATTTGATTAATCAAAAGTATAAAATACCCTTAATCAAGTGGGGCTAATTATTGGTTTGCATTTTATTTATTTTGGGTTTCTCATTTAATTGTTTTGGGCTATGTAATAAACATAGTTTAACAATTTTAATATATATTACCCTAATTGTTTATTTAGGGTTTCTATTTCCAATCTTATGGAATTTAATTACTTACACATATCTCTTTAACTTGTAACCTAATTAGGTTTACTATAATTAGGTTTAAAATTATTAATCACTTGCAATAATAAAATTATCCACATAAGTTAGTATAAATATTAAATACTAACTATTCATTATTACCATAACCCTTATTACCATAACTCTTAGGTTATTTAATTATCTCACCTAATATATAATTAGATTATGAATCTTTCCTTTTTAATGAAATCTATAAATATATATATATCCATAACTATAGTATATATATTTAGTTAGCCATACACCACTTCACATATGTTATCACATATTAAATCACTATATAACACAAAGTTTTAAATATCAATAATGTATATACATATAAAGTGACTTAAAATTTCTGGTTATTACAGAAATAAGCAATGAGTGATGAGAATTGAAAACATGCTATGATAGAAGAGATGAATGCCCTGAAAAAGAATGATACATGGGAACTAGTCTCACTTCCTTACGAAAAAAGACCAGTTGGTTGCAAATAGGTATATACAATCAAACAGAAGTCAGATGGGACAGTTGAGCGACTCAAAGCCATATTAGTTGCAAAAGGGTACACTCAAACTCATTGGATTGATTACCAGGAGCAAATATGAACTCTGTTCATACCATAATCTCATGTGCAGCAAACTTCGGCTAGGATATTCAACAGTTGGATGTGAAAAATGCATTCCTTCATGGTGACATAGAAGAGGAAGTATATATGAAAATACCCTCTGGTTTTGCTTCATCTACCACCAAGGGTAAGGTTTGTAAACTGCGAAAGGCTTTATATGGGTTGAAGCAATCTCCCAGAGCTTGGTTTGGTAGATTCCACAAAGTAATGATAAGATTTGGGTACAAGCAGAGTAGAGCGGATCATACCCTATTTGTCAAACAGATAAACGGTAAAACTACCATTCTTATTGTTTATGTTGATGACATTGTGGTGACAGATAATAATATAGAAGAGATAGTGAATCTCAAAGCAAGTTTGGCCAAAGAATTTGAGATCAAAGATCTTGGTCCTTTGAAATATTTTCTTGATATTGAAGTTGCAAGATCTACTAGTGGGATTTTTCTATCTCAAAGAAAGTATGTCCTTGATCTTTTAATAGAAACTAGCATGATGGAATGTAAGCCTGCTGATTCTCCTAATGAAGTTAATCATCATATAGTAGGTGGCACAGGACCTACGGTTGATAAAGAAAGATATCAACGTTTCGTGGGACGATTGATATATCTTTCTCATACTAGACCTGATATATCTTATGCTTTGGGAATAGTGAGTCAGTAAATGCATGATCCTCGACATTGTAACATGAAAACTGTTTACACAATTCTGAGGTATCTCAAGTCTGCTCCCGGAAATAGGTTATTGTTTGCATCACATGGTCATATGAGAGTTGAAGCTTTTTCCGACTCAGATTGGGCAAGCTCTATAGAGGATCGTCGTTCTACATCAGGTTACTGTTTATTTGTTGGAGGTAATCTTGTTACTTGGCGTAGTAAAAAACAATCCGTGGTAGCAAAATCTAGTGCTGAAGCGAAATATCGAGCTATTGCCTTGGGTATATGTGAACTAATGTGGCTTCGAACCTTGTTAAAAGATTTGGGTGTTACAACTAATAGGCCTATGCAGTTATTTTGTGATAATAAGGCAGCCATTAGTATTACGAACGACCCAGTACAACACGATAGAACGAAGCACATTGAGATTGACAGACACTTCATCAAAGAAAAGTTAACTAGGGGTCTTATTTGCTTACCTTTTGTCAAAACAGAAAATCAGCTTGCTGATATTTTGACTAAGGGTCTTAGTAGTAAGATGTTTCATCCACTATGTTTCAAGTTGGGTATGCGAGACATCTATACACCAACTTGAGGGGGAGTGTTAGAAGATATGACAGGATATACCATAATTGTAGCTTCCTTAATCAGTGTGTACACATTACTGTAATTTAGGAATTACCATAAATGTAATTAGGTTGTTTTATGTATATATATCAATCTATGTAATAGAAAGAAATAACTTCAATAAAATAAGCTTCTCAATTTCTACATCGTCGTTCTAAATCTAACCAATATATAAAATTTTCCATTACATAGATAACAAGAGCGAAGTTTGAACTGAATATTTTTCACTAGTATTTTATCTATATACTTTCTAACTTATGAAATCATATATACGAGTATTTTAGCTTCAGCTACTGTAATCTATATACTTCTATCAAAAAAAATTCTGAGTAATATATTAATATTTTACACAAAATTTCTTAAATCTTTTATACTTGTAATCTATACATAAGTTTAGACGCACAAACTGTAACTTGATTTTATTGTAATATCCCCTTAACATAGAAGCATTCACTTATTTTTTGCTCTTGTATTTCAATGCTTGATTCTTTATTGTATTTGTGCAGAATAAGAAAGTATGTTTCTGTCTGAGACCAAATCATGAAGAGTTCAAGGGTTATTCAGTTGCGGTTTCTCTTTGAGGAGCTTCTGGAGAGGAGCTTGGGATTGGACATAGTAGCATAAACCATATATATGTTTTTTGAATTACACAAATATATTGTGCAATGCATGATTAGTTATCCCTTTCCTTAGTTTTTTCATTACTTGTTACTAGGTTGCACAAATTGGAAATCTGGATTTATAAACAAGTCACTTGAGACTTAGAAAAATTTAAAAAGGACAAGATATTTCATAAACTAAAATAGTTTATTCAATCACCCATCTACATTATATTCACACCCACAAGAAAAATCTAGCTTTTAGAATTATAAACTAAGAAAAGCATATGAATTTTATGTTATAAAGAAGAACGAAAAAAAAGGAATTACCTCCCAATTCCAGTGTTGGAAAGGTTGAACTGTGATGCATTTATTCCACGTCCATTTTTTGCCACTTCACCAAAGTCCCATCCTTCCCCATAGCTGAAAGTTCAAACATAGAAACATAGAATGAATACAATGCCTGTGGAGATTCACAAAGGAGGAGGATTTGTGGAGAATGGTATCTGTGAGAAAATTTGAACTGGAACATGTTAAATTAAACTTGTACAAAGAAAATTTTTTTTAAAAAAAAGAGAGATTATTATTAGATTACTAAGGAAGGACCATTCCTTTTCGGTGGTTAACTTGGAAGGCAATTGAAGGGGCAAGGGTTGGACGAGTTCACTGAGTATCTTTTGTAGTTGGCAATAAGCAAAAAACCAGGTTTTAGTAGGATACTTGGTAAGTTGATACGATGATGAGCCCTTATGAGAGAGGTCCCAGACCTTGTAGAGGTGACAATCAATCTGAAGCAAGTCCTGAAGAGTATGAGAGCAGTGAGCTGTGAGCTTGAGCATTGATGTTCAGTCATAGAACCTGGTAGTACCAGAATTGGAAGTTAGAGGTGGTAGATGCTTTCTTGCCCTTGTTGTCGGAGACGGATATTCTTACGGGCAGTCAAGATTCTTTCTAGACAGGGTATGGCAGCAGGGTTCTTTCAGCAAAATGCCGAAATCCTACTGTGTCCTAGCAAATTCCTGTAATTGTATCTTTAGAGAGTATGTTTATTGTGAGGTTCCATTCATAAGCATTTGGTCCTCCTCTGAAGGTGGCATTTTTTGCTTGGGCACCAGCTCTATGCTTGATTCTTACCATTAACAATTTGAGGTAGAGAGATGGTTTTTATCAACAGCTTTTACATATGTCGCAGGGCAGAGAATCGGTTGATCACCTATTGCTTCATTGTGAGGTTGCCCAAAATATGTCTATTATGTTTCTTTTGTTTAATTTGGTATTCAGAAGACTCATTCAGTTGTAGGCCATTACTAATAAGGGTTATGCTCTTGTTTCTATTATGATATACTTTCAGGAAAAAACAATGGGTTTGAGTAGGACCCAAGAAACAAATACATGTAAAAGTACTAGTAGAGATTTAAGAATCAAACTGTGTAATCCACAAACCTATGTGGAGACATGATTACATACTAGAATCCGTTTTATTCATCACAAGGAAAAAGGATGCAAAATAAATGCAAAATGGGAACTTCACTTATTGTCAAGCAACCATGTGGGCATAGCGATGGAGTTATACTGGACAACTACATTATGAGCTTGAACTGTTAGACATAATCTCAATAAACATGTCCAGTCAAACGCATCACGTAAGTGTCTCATACAAATACCCATGTGTTGTTTAACCAACATAATAAATTCTGAAGACTCAACGTGATAGAGTATGGATAGAATATTAAATTAAGGACAACATGATATACCTGGAGAAGAATAACAGGCGGAACAAGAAAGAACTAGGTCATGGCTAAAAGCTTACATATATATGCTTGCACCATCTACTCCACATTTATCCTTTGATAGGCCCTGGAGCATATTCTTGGCCTTCACCTATGCTCAAAATAGACATGATATCAATATTGTAGCAAATTATTTGGCTATTTCTTCTTTCTTTCAACTGCTTACATCTACAAATATGACACTGCACTGCACTTCCTCACCAAAGGTGTGGCAGGATGCAATATTCGTGATAACAACTTTGCGAGGAAATTTGCATAATGAACATCATGTTACAATACATTCCAAAATTCATCGTATAATATTGCGATATTGCAAAAGATATCTGAAGTGCATTATCAGGACTGGAGTATACTTCATTTAGAATAACAGAATACAGACTCAGAAATGGAAACTTGGAGTGGGGATCATGAAGGTGCAGTTTTTGTTAAGAAAATTTTAAGCATAGCACGTTGGATTTAGAACTTTCATTACTCGTCCTGTCAATGCAGCCCCTTCCTGTAAACTGTAAAGAGATGATAACTTTCATTAAAGAAAATATTTATTTTTTATAAAATAATGTTACCAGAACATAAAGAGATTATAAGTAGAGGGGTATAAGGAGTCTACCCAAATTATAACAAGCAGAAAATAGAAAATGACCAATCTCATAGACCTCCAATCTCACAAAATTCAAACAAATGCCTCCTAAAAGTACCCATTGGAAAGTTATAAAGTAAAGGAAAATGATCCTTTACTTGTAAAAGCAAACGATAAAGAATTGTCTGTAAGAGATTGGGCATTTTGCTAATTTCGAATTCCCAAAAGACCATATAAGCATGTACACTTCTATAGCATATTTCCTGCTACAAAGTCTTTAAACCGAATAAGTAAAGAGCAAATCATCCACCACATCGGGACATACCCACTCCTCACCCAACACACCAAATATAGAATTCCACAAACCCGAAACAAGATGATGAATGCAACAATAGTAAGAGTACGTCTCAGTCGCTTACAAGTAAACATCTAGGATGGAGCCTTTGGGATTTGTACTTCTAACAAGTACTGTTAGTATTCAGTCTTTGTAAAACCAGAGACCAAATAAATGCCTTGATTTTTGACAGAACATTTCCCTTCATATGCAGAAGCCAAAAGGAAACTGAACTAGAGACAAGACTGAGACAACTCAGACAAGAAGGAAAAATAACTCAAACAATAAAAAGTGTTAGAAGTGACTAGATCCCAAATCGATTATTAGGTATGAATCTGTATCAAATTCAGTAAATTAATTAAGACAACTCTAGCACCCTGATAAAGACTAAAGACATGGAATCACCATCACGTGTGTGCATTATGCAAAGTAGATATGCAAAAAAGATTATCAAATTTCCTGAAAATTGAACTTCACACGCCCAAGTGTCTTCCCTAAAACAAATATGATGACTGCCCAAACCTCACATCTCAAATGAGAACCAGAAGAGGAAAATCTTCAACATTTGAACTTCCAAGAATTCTCATGACTTACAAAATCTGGGTTTAGCATCTTACCCATTCATATGTATAACACACTTGCTCCTGATGACCTATGCCAAGGGGAATTAGATTTTAAAGGGAATCTCCAAAGCCAGTAAGCTACCAGCGCAACATTCTTAAGGACCAAATTCACTAACCCCAAACCTCCCTTTGGTTTACACCCCTTCCATGTCTAAAAATATAAATGAAGCCTCCTGCCTATAGACATAATAAGAAAATGGAAATGAGGTTGTGTAGTTTATACACCATTATTTTAACAATACAATATTGTTAGTAAACAAATGGATGTAAAAAATTTAAATCTTCCCGCAAAGGAGTCTTAGTGATTTTGAATAGGGATCCTCAGCAATAGGTGGAATCCCCGTGAAATTTTCTCGAATAGAGCACCTCAAAACTTACCTGAACTCAACTAAGCCCCTACAAATAAATGCTAGTTGGGGAAGGGGAGATACTATTAACTTAAAGTCTTTCCTTGCACCATTTCTATTGGGAAAAAAAGAAGGATAACTCAAGCAACGAATATATTTAGTGTTGTTAGAGTATCAATCACATTCAGCTATGTTGAACTTAAATTTCAATTTATCTACCTTACCTTTCCCTTGATACGAATTAGTATCCTAATCCTTTAGGCCTCATTTGGTACACAGGAATCAAGTGGGGTCTCTGAGGACGAGGATCCCCTTTTGATAAACTCTTGTGTTTGGTACACATAATTGTTGATGGGAAACTCCTTCATCTACATAGTATTTGAATCTCCTCCCATACCAAGGGGCGGAGTGGGGCGTGAGTGTAATCTTTGCTTCCACCCTCTTAAGGAATATTTAATGAACATTATACATGGGTTCAGTTACCTTAATAAATTGAGAATCTCATTACAGGTAATGAGATTGAGATCACGGCTGATATCCTGCCAACCATATGAGCCTTACAGTTTTGGTAGGTCAATGAGCAGTATTAAGGAGAGAACCATGCAATTGGTAGGTCTGCTTTTATGTTCATTAACTTGATGACTAGGATAGACCTGGTTTATCAGAAAATATAGCCCCTTAGCATGTATGCAAGTGACTAACTGACTCGACAATAAACAGAAGACAGGATTACATCCACAAGTCATGTGAAAACTGGAGTTCAGCTTGGCGATGTGTTTACTAAAGCTTTAATGGCTATAAGACTTATTTATATTTGTTACAAGTTGGGATAGGTATCTATGCTCCAGCTTGATGGGAGTGTTAGAATAATAGTGGGCTTGTTACCCAAGCTTACCAAACCTATAAATCTATGCTTACATCCGCCATTGTAAACATATAAGAATTCAACTATTTCTCCTACATAAATCTTACCACCTACAGGCTCATGAACATAGGACTTGTTTAAAACATATAAATATATTACAATACATTTACATTTGGAAAGTAGTTGTATCAAATATTTTATCGTTTTCAAGTAATTATTAAACTTAAAAACGACACAAATTAATTTAGATATACATCTACCATAGTTGTTATAAATTTATCATAACTTTATTCCTAAAACTCAACTTCCCAAACTTTTACTACATTTATAATTATTTAACTGAGAAGAGTTCATGAACAATTTGAGCTTGGCTTGTGGCTAGTTGATCTTGAGCAACAATGAACTCGACAAGGCTCAGTTCATTTCCACTCCTACATATGGTAAAATCATTAATTTACTCCCTCTTTTCCATTTTTCTTTCTTCTAATTTTTTGTGTGTGAGACATGGATTATAAGACGTGCGAAAAAAAACCTTTAATGTTAATTTATATATTTTCAGTATTGTTAATATTAATTTAACTTTATTAAAATAAATACAAACTTAAAACATATATGTGTTTTTGGCTTGTCTTAAAGATTATGCCTGCACAACCAAAAAAGAGAGAAACTAAAACGGGACATAATAGTATGAGATATTATATAACTTCTCACACATTTAGACCATTTCATGTCTGACAATCTACTTTGTGAAGGCAACAAATAGTGCTATATCTCAGTCCTCTTACATGTTGCAAGACCGTCTCTAACCACAATTTTATTCGGACATATATTTTTGCAACCAGCATGACAGTATTTTAAATGTGATGTGAAAAAGAAAAAGAAAATCACTTCAATTCCAGGTTGCTTAGTAAACTTAAATTGTACCAGTAACATCAACAATCATTTTCTAGTTGTTCTTAAATTAGACAAAAACAAGTAGATACTAAGACTTGAATTTTAATTTACACATTCTAATGTTGAGAGTTCAACCCAATTAGAAGAAATTTCCAGGAAATAGGTCAGAGCTTCATACCATGGTATGCTTCATTATATGACCCATCAGATCAAATCGAAAGCCATCAACCTGCAAGAAGTTCATTCAATACGTAGTGATTATGTTGCTGAGCCTCTTCGAAGAATCAGAATCAATCAATTGTTTGTTTTAGTTTTCTCTTTTTCTTTGCAAGTCAAAATCCATTCTTACAGTAAAGTTTCTTTCGAGAAAAATCATTCCCTAAAGCAATATATGAATACAACAAATGCATGCGAGAGAAAAGAGAGAGATGGAGGGAGAGAGAGACTTCCACTCAAAGTATGATTATGTGTGCGTGCAGTGGGTGGGTGGGTTGGTGAAAGATACTTAGAGATAAAGATGTATATACGAGGTTCTATACCTAAAATCCCGATAATTCTTAAATCACATCCGATAAACTCAAGTTATCTCTAACACTAATTACACAAGTTACCATTCACAATCCACACAGAATACTAAATGAAGCATTATCTTAGCATACAATGACGTTACTTTAGCTTGTAGTGGGGATTTCTTTGAGAGTAGAAGAAAATGTGTACAGCAATAAATTACCTTATAATCAACTGCCCAACATAAAAGATCATCAAGAATCAGACGTTCAACCATAAAATGCTCACTGGCTGTATTGTTTACGCATGTGCTATGCTCTATATAACCGTTGGTGTTCCTTCTCAGATAGTAACCTGGAACAATCTGTAAAATCATAAAAGGAATGAATGACAAAAGGCTTAGGAAGAATAAAAAAATTATTAGACTGGATAATCTGAAATATAAAGAGAAGTGAACCATAGAATCCCAAAAGCAGGTACAAAATAGAATTGATGAAGTAAGTTTCACCTTGTCAAGCACCGAGTTATCATCAATAGGACCACTTCCATGTAAATGATTATAAACAACATCCAACACAACACGAAGACCAATGCGGTTGAGTGCCTGAAATTAAATAACATTTGAGAACACAAGATAAGCTCATTAAAAGATTAACACAAAAATCTCATGTATGAGCAATGGAATTTAACACTATATTATGTAGTCCTGTCATGCAGAAGAAAATACAACCTACCTGGACCATCTTCCGAAATTCAATTGTACGGCATGAACCGTTTGGGTTACTTGCGTAACTTCCTTTAGGCACTCCCCAGAGTACGGGATTATATCTTTGTTATGAAAAGTTAAACAGGAAAAACATTAAACCACAAATAAATAAGTAAATAATATTGATAATAATAATAATAATAATTGACAGAAATTAGAAAAGCAAAAAAACAACAAATGACTCAAGCAATAAGAAGAAACCTTATAAATTGACATTTAGGAATGAAATATTTACCCCCAGTTGTATCCATCCTCATTTTTGATTGCCGTGATGTACTCCTGTTGCTCAACTGAGTCTGGTGGTAAAGATTCAAGCAACTGGGTATCTGTTAAAGATTTAATGTTAGTCACATGAATAATAGCAATAAATACACGATTGAGACAAAGCTGAACCATGAGATGTAAAGTACAGTTAAAAAAAACACTCTTCTAAAATCTAAATAAGCAACCACAACATGTATCTCAATCAGTAGATATCAGCAGCATATAGGTCGTAAAAATGTTCTAAAAGCTAGGTTCAAATATATGCTATTGGGGAAGTGAGAGGCCAGATAAATACAAGGTGCTTGTGAAAGTAGTATGCACACAAGTCAATCATGTTTGATGATAAAGCATATACTTTGTAACAATCTTATTCATTTATTAATAAAAAGTATTAATTTATTAAAGGCTTTTAATTATCTACATGATGCTGCTTTATAATATGTGATAAATACATAGTTTTAAACAATGCTTTTAGAATAATGATGATGATCATTCTAATGAGATCTAAATTCTTAGAAAGCTTAAAACTAAAATAGTTCTCAATCGTTGGATTACTAAATTGGGGATTAGTTAATCCGGATAGATTGGTACATACGTTGCTAGCTCATTGGATGAGGATGAATGATCTCATGATCATTTGTGTGGAGACACTAAAGCAAGTATGTAGGTGCTTATTAGAGAATAAGTTCACTGAACGTGGCTCGCTAAGTAATACCTAATAGAGTTTTACTTGTCTGTCAATAGGAATTCCTGTAGTGATAGTAGTACAAGTAATCCTTGGACTTGAGATCATCATAGTATCTTGTATATGATGAATTATACTTTGACTTATTACTTAAGACCCTTAGGGTATATAAAAGGGTATGCTTGGGTTTAATAAGTCGTACATGGAGATAATGTATGATCAATAAAGAATCTACCGCTTCTAGTAAAAGAAGAGAAATGTTCTATGTGATTCGATAAATGACAACCTAGTAGTCTTTGGCCAAGGCAGAATGAAATCAGAAAGGAGTTTCTAATTTGCATTATTTGGAGTTGTGTATTTAAGAGTCGAAATACATATAATTAAATAAAATAAGACTTGACAGTAATTTCATGTCTTATATTTAATTGGGACATTGTATGGTGGAAGGATTGAATTGTACGGTAACTATTTACTCAAAGGTTCTTTTATGATTAATGTTGAAATCTATATTATCTGAAAAGTCGTTAATCGCTAGGGAGGCTTATCCCTATTGTAGAATAAATATTATTTATTTAAATAAATTAATATTTTAATTTATTTATTTAAATAAGATTAGAATTGTTCTAATTGATTTATTCACAACCGGTTTAATATGGAGAACCTAAAGGGTCACACCATAAAAGGAAGAATAATTATTTAAGAAGTTAATGGCATAATCGTAATAATAAGTTAAATATATTTAATTTAATCTATGGTGATAGAATAAATTAAATAGCTTAATATTTATTATTTAATATTTTGAAAATATTAAATATAAATTAATAAGAGGAGTCTTATTATTATCATTACTATTATTATTATTTAATTCCTAAAGGAGTTTCAAAATTAATTAATAAAAGTACTCTCATATATCCTAATAACATTAGGAGCCTAATTAATTAAAAGAGTTTAATTAATTATTCCTAATAAGATTGGGAACATAATTAATTAAAGGAGTTTAATTAAATTAAAATAAAACTCAATTCTTTAATTGTTAAGGAGGGTTGCCTACATCTATAAATAAGAGGAGTCTTATTATGGGTAAGGGTTGTTGTTGTTGACTTTTTCACAACATACGTAATTCCAATAGTTGGGAGAGTACACCATTTTCTATGGGAGATAAAAAAATTAGGATTTTGGCAAATACCCATCTTGAATGTTTCTTTTTCCTTGGTAGATTACCTCTAGAGGTCAAACACTTGGGTGGCTAACATTGATCAAAAAGGAAGGAACCAAACCCGGTGGATTCAAGTTGAATGCGAAAAAGATTGGAGGTGAACTTGTACCTGAGGAAGCTCGAATCTTCAAGGGTATAATTCTTGTTCTTTATCTTTTTGTTTAATTAATAATTATGCATAAAGAATGATCCAAGTATATGATTTGTAAAATTTTAAAACTCTATTTTATCACGTTTCTGCTTAATTTGTGCAATTTGATTGCGTTAATGAATCTTACAAACCTAACAGCTTGAGGGGAAACAAATCATAAAATAAATGTTTATAATTCATATAATATGGAATCTGAGTATAAAATAACAAAAGAAAATGTTTATAGGAATATTGCTACCTTAGGGCTGTAAATAGATACTTTCGGATGCGGATACAGGTATATCCGTATCTGTTTCTGAAAAAAGATATATTAATATCAATATTCATATTCGTATCCGACAGATATACAATATAAAATATCCTTATTCATATCCGCCGAAAAATATTAGAATATGGATATTATTATTCGTATCCGTTTTGTACAATACAATATGGATAAATATATCAAATATCCGTGTATCTGTCTCCATATCCGTATCCGTAACCGCATCCATTCAAAATAAAATTTTAAAGTTCTAATTTTTTTTAAAAATTCTTGCACAATGTTAAATTAATAACAAAAAAAGTATTCACTTAATCAAATAATAATTAGAAATGATGTCTTATCAACCAAGTAAAATAATAAAACTAGATATCATATACATATGTAATTTTTTTTATATCGCATATTATAAAATAGCCATAAAAGATGTATAATCAATTGATGTTAATACTATTATACATTGTATACCAATATTAAATGAGAGATTTATATATGCATATGTTATGTATATGTATATATACATATATATATATATATATATATATATATATTGAAATTACCGATACAGATATTAATGGATATGAATATGCATATATCTGTATCCGTATTCGTTTTAGATGGATACGAATATGGATAATATTTTCTTTGACACGGATACAGATAATAGCCGCTTTGATACAAATACGGATACAAATTTTCGGAGCGAATATCGGATATTTTGAACTCCATTTACAGCCCTACTTACCTCCCCTCTCTAATAGCTTAAGCTTTAAAAGCACCAATCCTTGCCATTATAACATGACATTAGATTAAGAATAACATGTGCAATGTTCTAAAAGGCGCTAGGCGGGCGGCCAAGTGGGGCCTAGCGTCTAGGGGGCCTATGCAGGATTTTTTATTTTAAGCCAATTTTAATATTTTATCTTACATTTATCCAAACAAAGCAATAATGTAAAGCAAGACAATATATAATAAAGATAATAAAGGCATTTACTTAAAGTTCAAACGCATATCCATATTGCTAATGTCAAAGGTCAAACACAAACATGCAATTGTTCAAAGTTCAAACATATTTTTAACGTATTAGTTTTATTCATAAATAAGATTGCTATTAAATAATAAAATTTAAAATTTCAAGATTTTAATTCAATATTAAAACTTAAGAAACTAAACATAAATTTAAGAATTATATTGAATTAAACTAAATATTACAAATGTATCATCATTTATATAATTTGAAGTTGGTACAAGTTCAAAAAATTACAACTATAATAAAATTATCCATTTTGACTTGATATTGTTCACTTCTTGTTGTGATTTGATATATTACAATTTGTATTATGAATATGATAAATCATTAGAAAAATAAATATATCAAGATCTGGTTTGGATAGTTATTAAAAAAAATACTCTCCGCTTAATCCCCGCCTAATTTTCTGGAGGAATTTTTTTGCCGCCTTGGCCTTAGGCGGGGAGCCAAGGGGGGCCTAGCGCTTAGGCGGGGCGCCAAGGGGGCTTAGCGCCTAGGCGGGAATTTTTAGAACACTGAACATGTGTTTAAACCACATTACCTCTTTACTAGTACACCACATATGTAATACCCAAAAAAAATAAATATTAAATAATAAAAATTATTTTATTTTAAAACATATTAATTGGACCTTGTTTTTTTTTAGTTGGGTCAAATTGTATTTAAGTTATGTGGACTAAAATATGTAAGAGACAGTAATTTGGGCTTAAAGTAATTGGGTCTAATTTATAATTGTGTAAAAATTCTAAAACCTATTAAATTAGGAGAGTTAGTAAAATATATTAATTAATAAACATGTAAAACCTAACAATACTACATCATATTTGACACAAACCCTATATAATTTTCGTTGGTTCTTAGTCTGATAAACAAACGGAGGAGGCGCTTGTGCTGTGGGAAACCTAGGAGCAGAGTCTCATTTTTTTTCAAGTTCAAGTAAGTTCTTATAATTACTACATGCGTGGGGCAATACATATGTGATGGGCGGTCATCATATAAGTAAAAGAGTGAACTGAATTATTTGATTACATCATGCGGTATGAATATCTTGGTATGGAACGGAGGATATGTTATTTATCTAATATATATAGATAGATGGTATATAAGGATTTTTTTTCACATCAAATTGCTAATTCAGATTTTAATAAGGTTGTATAAAAAAAATCGTTATCATTGTGCAAGGAAAAGCTACTGGAATATATAAGGATTATATATATATCATGTAGGTTGCATATTATTTATATATATATATATATATATAGATTCCGTTGTTGCAGGCCTGCACTGCAGGTGTTATCTCATTATATATATATATATATATATATATATATATATATTATATGCTAATAAACTTTTGGTCATGAAATTTATAACAGAATTAATAAATCAATTGAAGTTATGTATATTAATTTGAATTAATTAATTTTGTCGACATAGTTATAAAAAATTTTAATAATAAAATTTAATTGTATTATGTTATTAATGATTGGATTGTAATAAAATCTTATTAAATTATTTAGATTGAACGAAGAGTCTAAACGAGTTTTTGGAATATACTTTGGGTATTGCATTGCTTAATCCAGGTACGGATTCTGTACTCTTTCAGGGAGACTCTTTTGTTTTTGATTTGTTCGTTTCGTTATTCGTTTCGAAATTTAGTATTGCCTCTCATAATTGTTCCGTGTCAATTTATTGTGATAAATTTGTTTTGGCGTTGTATTAGAACTCATATTTGTACTCTTTAGACTAGTGTATCATGTCTAAATTTTATTTTGATATTTATAGTGATGTACATGTTATTATATTTTTAGAGACTTGTGTTGATGATTCGTTCGATTTAACATGTATACGTTAGAAACCCTTTGTGTTGATATTTTGTCGCATGTGTTGTGACGTTATATTCTTGTTAGAATATCGTAGGGTATACCTAAGCTATAACCACCTGTGGGGGTACCACAGGCATGTCCTCTTGGCACCGAGGCATGACACCTTCCGTGGCTGTGTGATCAGTCCACGGCGTCTCCGTTTTGTGCTCCAATGGGAGTTGGCCATTTGGTGTTTTGTTGTGGGAGACGTATGGGTCGACCCTAGTTTTCTGTTCTGTTTTGTTCTGCGGATTGGTGATGTTTATGCCAAGAACACCTTCCGCTTTTACATGCATTGGATTCGCGGTCCAACGTGTGTGACTTGCCTGTGGCATTATTTGATTTGCCTGTGTGGCAAGGTATATTTCTGTTTTGTTCTGAGCTCGGTATGAAATAACACCCAGCCATTTGATTCAGCCTATTATTTCGTTGTGTTAGTTTTTTTCTTTTCGTTTCAGTTCGTTTTGTCTCCTTTCATTTAATTGAGTTAGTTATTTCGGTTCATTAATTGTATTCTACGTACTGGGCATTTGACTCATGCTGTGTTTTTCTTCCAGCAGGTAATCAGGGGAATCAAGGGCAAGTGTGACGAGAGCTCCCTTCTATCCAATAGTTTTGATATATTTTGTTAGGTTATGATACATTAATTTATTTTGAGTTGTAATAGTTATTTCCGATTGTGGTTTGAGCCAGTGTGGCATTTTTTATGGTTTGTTCTAAGACATTTAATCAGTTTGAGATTATTCTTTTGCGGATTAGAGTTTTGTTATATATATTCATCATTTTGTTATGTTTTGTGCGTAACCTCTTTCTATTTTGGAAAGGGGGTGTTACAGAGTTGGTATCAGAGCTTAGGTTCTTTCTTGTAGAAAACATATTTTGGTTAGACCTGTGAGTTATGGGTAGACTTCTGGGCTAGGTTTCTGTTCCGTTTGATTTTTTTTGCTCAGCTATTATATCAGTTATATTTGAATTTGTCCCTAATATGCTTTGTTTATATTTGTGATCTCTTTCTTAGATGGCTCGTAGATCTGCCAGAGTTGCTGGGAGGCGAGGTAACAATACGGGAAGAGGTGAGGGTCAGCCCAATGAGCAACCTAATGATCAGATTAATGCTCAATTGGCTACCTTGGTGAATCAGGCAGTGAATCAGGCTTTACCTCAGTTGGTGGCACAGATTGTACAGGCAATGCAGCAGCAGCCACCAGAAATTCCTGAGCAAAAGAATTCGAGAAATAATGGTCAACAAGAAAATGTTGAGGAAGGGAATACAGATGGTCTCAATCAGCAAGTGGTTCCGATGTATGTATGGTTGGAGAGGTTTCAGAAGCAAAAACCACATGCATTCAGTTCAGCTCCGACTCCAATTGATGCAGAGAATTGGATTGCTCACCTAGAGAAGATCTTTGATGTGTTGGGGTGCTCAGATAATCAGAAAGTGTTGCTTGCAGCTTACAAGCTAGAAGGGGATGCGCAGAGGTGGTGGAAAGCGATGAAAGTAACAAAGGGTGATGGTTATGTTGAGGCACTTAGCTGGGCAGAGTTTTGTGAGGTCTTTTATCAGCAGTACTTTCCAGCTACGGCTAAAGAAGCGTATCCTAGAGAGTATCTGTTGATTCGGCAGAAAGATGACGAGTCCATCACGGATTTCATGACGAGGTTCACCAGGTTGGCAGGCTTTGCGGAAACCTCAGCAGGGACGGCGGCAGAACAAGCAGAGAAGTTCAAGTGGCGGATTCATTATAGGTATCACCAACATCTTATAAACAACAAGTTTGCAGATGTGTCGGCTGTAGCAAATGTGGCCAAAAATATTGAGATGGAGCGACAGGACTTTCGGTCTCCTAAACCGGAAGGGAGTCGAAAGAGGGACAGAGATAACCAGCAGGGTCAAACTTCAGTTCAGCATGGGAAAAATCAAGGTGGTCAGTGGAATAAGAATCGTGGTGGCCAACAGGGGCAGTGGCGTGGCCAAAATCAAAACAGGGGTTATCAGCAGATACATCAGCAAGGGCAGAATCATCAGCTGTAACTACCTTGGAATGGTCAAAATCGTCAGCAGTGGCAGAATCGTCAGCAGGGGCAGAATTAGGGTCGTTATCCGGGACCAGCTGGTGGGGGTAACCCAAATCTCATTCCGATAGCTCCTTGTGCTATTTGTGGGGCTAATCATCCGGGGAGGCAGTGCCACAGACTCACAAGTGCATGCTTCTTGTGTGGACAGATGGGTCATATTGCTAGGGATTGTACTGGTCCACGTGAAAATGGTGGAGGTGGTGATAATGGTGGCAATGGAGGTCAGCGTCAGGGTGGTCGAGTGTTTGCCTTGACATATAACCAGGCGGCAGGTGCACCAGGTACTGTTTCTTGTATTCTTTTAGTTGGCAATCGTGAGGTGTCTATTTTGTTTGATACGGGTTCTACTCATTCCGTTGTTGCTTAGTCTTTTGTTCGGCACCTGGGTGTGCCATCTCAGTTATTAAATTCTGTTATGTCTATTGCTACCCCGATGGGGACTTCTGTTGTTATTTCTGATTTGTATCGAGGGTGTCCGATCAGTTTTGGGGATAAAATTCGTAGGGCTAATCTTCTTCCGATGAGTATGCACGATTTTGATGTCATTCTTGGGATGGACTGGTTGGATAAGCACCAGGTCACTATTGATTGTCAGGCGAGGAAGGTTATATTTGGAGATGTGAAGTCTCCAAAGTTCGTGTTTCAGGGCTCACAGCCGAGTAGAGTGGTGAAGTTAATTTCAGCTTTGAATCCTGAAAAGTTGGTGGCAAAGGGTTGTGAGGGGTATTTGGCGTTTGTAAAGGATACCTCTAAGAGTGAGTCCCGTATTGAGGATGTTCCAATTGTTCGTGACTTTTTCGATGTGTTCCCTGAGGAGTTGTCAGGGTTGCCACCACAGCGGGAAGTAGAGTTTTCTATTGAGCTTGTTCCTGGTGCAGAGCTTATCTCTAAGGCGCCGTATTGAATGGCACTGTTGGAGTTGCAGTAGTTAAAGGAGCAGTTGCAGGAACTTTTAGATCGTGGTGTGATTCAGCCGAGTGTTTCGCCGTGGGGTGCTCCGGTCTTGTTTGTAAAGAAGAAGGATAGGTCTATGAGGCTGTGTATAGACTACAGGGAGTTGAACAAGATCACCATCAGGAATCGGTATCCATTGCCGAGGATTGATGACTTGTTTGATCAACTTCAGGGGGCAAAGTATTTTTCGAAGATAGACTTGAGGTCGGTTTATCATCAGTTGAGGGTGAGGGATGAGGATATCCCTAAGACGGTCTTTCGTACTCGATATGGGCATTACGAGTTTCTGGTGATGCGATTCGGGTTGACTAACGCTCCGGCGGTGTTTATGGATTTGATGAACCGGGTGTTCAGGGAGTACTTGGACCAATTTGTCATTGTCTTTATTGATGACATTTTGGTTTACTTCAAGTCTAAGGAAGAGCATGAGGAGCATCTTCGCACAGTGTTGGGGATTTTACAGAAAGAGAAATTGTATGCTAAATTCTCTAAATACGAGTTTTGGTTGGAGCAAGTTGCATTTTTGGGCCACGTTTCTGCTGAAGGCATTAAGGTAGATCCTGCTAAGGTTGAAGCTATCACTAAATGGCCGAGACCTACTACGGTGACAGAGATTAGGAGTTTCTAGGGTTTGGCAGGGTATTATAGGCGGTTTATGGAAGGGTTTTTCCTGCTTGCCTTACCATTGACTCAGTTGATGAGAAAGGGCGTGAAGTTTGTGTAGAATGAAGAGCGTGAGAAGAGTTTTGAGGAGTTAAAGAAACGGCTTGTGACAGCTCCAATACTTACATTGCCGTCAGGGACAGGAGGTTACCAGATTTATAGTGATGCTTCTAAGAAGGGTTTGGGGTATGTTTTGATGCAACACGGTAAGGTGATTGCTTATGCTTCTAGGCAGCTTAAACCTTACGAAGTGAATTACCCCACACATGATTTGGAGTTGGCAGCAGTGATCTTTGCCTTAAAGATTTGGAGACATTATTTGTATAGAGAGACTTGTGATATCTTCACCGATCACAAAAGTCTTGAATACATTTTCACTCAGAAGGAGCTCAATATGAGGCAAAGGCGTTGGTTAGAGCTTCTAAAAGATTATGATGCGAGGATTCAGTATCACCCGGGAAAGGCAAATGTGGTTGCAGATGCTCTTAGCCGAAAGAGTTCAGGGAGTGTAGCAGCCCTTATTACACAACCTCAACTTATTTCGAATATGGAGCGGCTCGAGTTGGAGTTGTATGTACGAGGTTCAGATGGGCATTTGGCGGGTATGAGAGTTGAGTCTTCTCTTATCTCGCGGGTCAAAGAAGCTCAAAAGGAAGATGGGGAGTCGTGGAGTATGACGCAGAATCTAGAGGGCAAGCAGCCCGAGTTTCGTATTGATGACCATGGTGTGATTTGGTTGGGTGAACGGTTGTGTGTACCGTCGGATCCAATCATCTGAGAGGCTGTGTTGACTGAGGCTCATAGTTCGCCATTTTCTATTCAACCTGGTTCTACAAAGACGTATAGGGATTTGAAGATGAATTTTTGATGGAATGAGATGAAACGAGACGTGGCTGAATATGTTGAAAAGTGTCTTACTTGTCAACAAGTGAAGATAGAACATCAACGAGCTAGTGGTTTGTTGCAGTAGTTAGACATTCCAGTGTGGAAGTGGGAGGATATCACGATGAATTTTGTGACTGTTTTGCCAAAGACTTTCAGGAAGAATGATGCCATTTGGGTAGTAGTGGACCGGCTGACTAAATCGACACACTTTTTGGCTATCCACGAGGGTTACTCGGTGGATAGGTTGGTACATATCTTTCAGCAGGAGATTATTAGACTTCATGGTACTCCGGTGTCTATTGTTTTAGATCGGGATCCGCAGTTCACTTCACGGTTTTGGAAAGGGTTTCAACGAGCTTGGGGTACTCGGCTCAACTTCAGTACTTCTTTCCATCTGCAAACTGATGGGCAATCCGAACGGACTATTCAGACATTAGAGGACATGTTGAGGTCTTGTGCACTTGAGTGGTCAGGTAAGTGGGATGATTATTTGAGCCTAGTTGAGTTTGCTTACAACAGCAGCTGGCATGCAAGTATTGGGATGGCTCCGTTAGAGGCATTGTATGGTAGGAAGTGTCGAGCACCAACTTGTTGAGATGAGGTTAGCGAAAGGGCCATAGAAGGGCTTGAGTTAGTTCAAATCACTACGGAAAAGGTAGCAGTGGCTAAGGAGAAATTGAAGTCGGCTCGATCACGGCAGAAGTGATATGCTGATAAGCATAGGAGGACTTTAGAGTTCGAACCTGGTGAGCATGTGTTTCTAAAAGTTTCTCCTTGGAAGGGAATTTGGCGATTTGGGTTGAAAGGGAAACTTAGTCCGCGTTATATTGGACCATTTGAGATTCTAGAGAGGGTTGGTGAGGTTGCATATCGGTTAGCTTTGCCTCCACAGCTAGCTCATGTGCACAATGTATTCCATGTGTCGGCGTTGAGGAGTTATCAGTATCATCCGTTGCACGTGGTGCAATATCCATTCGATAAGATTCGGGAGGATCTTACTTGTGAGGAACAAGCCAAGGCGATTTTGGATCGTCAAGAGCGGATTATGAGAAGGAAGACAATTCCGTTTGTTAAGGTTCTGTGGAGGAACCACTCGGAGCGAGAAGCCACTTGGGAGATGGAGGAGTCTATTCGAGCGAAGTATCTGCATCTCTTTGAAAATTAGGTACGCTCTATTCTTTTGATTCCGGGGACGGAATCCTTTTTAAGGGGTAGGTGATGTAATACCTAGAAAAAAAAATAATAAATAAATAAATATTAAATAATAAAAATTATTTTATTTTAAAACATATTAATTGGACCTTGTTTTTTTTTTAGTTGGGTCAAATTGTATTTATGTTATGTGGACTAAAATATGTAAGAGACAGTAATTTGGGCTTAAAGTAATTGGATCTAATTAATAATTGTGTAAAATTTTTAAAACCAATTAAATTAGGAGAGTTAGTAAAATATATTAATTAATAAACATGTAAAACCTAACAATACTACATCATATTTGACACAAACCCTATATAATTTTCGTTGGTTCTTAGTCTGATAAACAAACGGAGGAGGCACTTGTGCTGTGGGAAACCTAGGAGCAGAGTCTCATTTTTTTTCAAGTTCAAGTAAGTTCTTATAATTACTACATGTGTGGGGCAATACATATGTGATGGGCGGTCATCATATAAGTAAAAGAGTGAACTGAATTATTTGATTACATTATGCGGTATGAATATCTTGGTATGGAACGGAGGATATGTTATTTATCTAATATATATAGATAGATGGTATATAAGGATTTTTTTTACATCAAATTGCTAATTCAGATTTTAATGAGGTTGTATAAAAAAATAAAAATAAAAAATCGTTATCATTGTGCAAGGAAAAGCTACTGGAATATATGAGGATTATATATATATCATGTAGGTTGCATATTATTTATGTATATATATAGATTCCGTTGTTGCAGGCCTGCACTGCAGGTGTTATCTCATTATTTTATATATATATATATATATATATATATATATATATATATATTATGTTATGTTAATGAACTTTTGGTCATGAAATTTATAACAGAATTAATAAATCAATTGAAGTTATGTATATTAATTTGAATTAATTAATTTTGTCGACATAGTTATAAAAAATTTTAATAATAAAATTTAATTGTATTATGTTATTAATGATTGGATTGTAATAAAATCTTATTAAATTATTTAGATTGAACGAAGAGAGTCTAAACGAGTTTTTGGAATATACTTTGGGTATTACATTGTTTAATCCAGGTACGGATTCCGTACTCTTTCAGCGAGACTCTTTTGTTTTTGATTTGTTCGTTTCGTTATTCGTTTCGAAATTTAATATTGCCTCTCATAATTATTTCGTGTCAATTTATTGTGATAAATTTGTTTTGGCGTTGTATTAGAACTCATATTTATACTCTTTAGACTAGTGTATCATGTCTAAATTTTATTTTGATATTTATAGTGATGTACATGTTATTATATTTTTAGAGACTTGTGTTGATTCGTTCGATTTAACATGTACACGTTAGAAACCCTTTGTGTTGATATTTTGTCGCATGTGTTGTAACGTTATATTCTTGTTAGAATACCATAGGGTATACCTGAGCTATAACCACCTGTGGGGGTACCACAGGCATGTCCTCTTGACACCGAGGTATGACACCTTCTGTGGCGGTGTGATCAGTCCACGGCGTCTCCGTTTTGTGCTCCGATGGGAGTTGGCCATTTGGTGTTTTGTTGTGGGAGGCGTATGGGTCAACCCTAGTTTTCTGTTCTGTTTTGTTCTGCGGATTGGTGATGTTTGTGCCAAGCACACCTTCCAATTTTACATGCATTGGATTCGCGGTCCAACGTGTGTGACTTGCCTGTGTGGCATTATTTGATTTGCCTGTGTGGCATTATTTGACTTGCCTGTGTGGCAAGGTATATTTCTGTTTTGTTCTGAGCTCGGTATGAAATAACACCCAGCCATTTGATTCAGCCTATTATTTCGTTGTTAGTTTTGTTTGTTTCGTTTCAGTTCGTTTCGTCTCCTTTCATTTAATTGAGTTAGTTATTTCGGTTCATTAATTGTATTCTATATCCGTACTGGACATTTGGCTCATGCTGTGTTTTTCTTCCGGCAGGTAATCAGGGGAATCAAGGGCAAGTGTGACGAGAGCTCCCTTCTATCCAATAGTTTTGATATATTTTGTTAGGTTATGATACATTAATTTATTTAGAGTTGTAATAGTTATTTCCGATTGTGGTTTGAGCCAGTGTGACATTTATTATGATTTGTTTTAAGGCATTTAATTACTTTGAGATTATTCTTTTGTGGATTAGAGTTTTGTTATATATATTCATCATTTTGTTATGTTTTGTGCATAACCTCTCTTTCTATTTCGGAAAGGGGGTGTTACAACATACATTCACATGAATGACTTATTATGATATAGTCAAAGAGACCACACACAAGGAAAGCCACAGAATTATGATTTTACATCGCTATCTAGTGGATAAAGTATTTCGACCATACACGAGGAAGACCACTATATTATGTTGTCTTCTCTCTAGTGGGTGAAGCATTGAAGCTTGTGATTTGAATGATTGAATGTTCATAAATAGAAACCTAACTTAATAGTAAAAGATAAACAAATGAATTCTCACCCACACTCTTCCACTTATCCTTCTCATCTTCAACACCAGCAAACTGGAAGGCTGGCAGTAGATGGACATGTGTGATACCAGCATTTGATAATTTCTTCAGATGAGTTATACCTGTTGAGTCCTTCAAGCAGAAAATGTCACTTTAAGAAAATTACCTTACAGAAGCTCTTAAATACGAGTACTAGTTAAAATACACATGCTTTCATGAACTTGAATGTTTTCATATTTTATTTTATTTTTGTTCTTTTTATGAAATAAAGATTATATATTTATTATCAAGGTGGGTGAGGGGAACATAGAACCTATATTGTTAATGACCTGGACGTAGCTAAGAGAAATTACATGGTCCATAAACCATCAACAAGCAGAAGATCACGACCATCAGGTTCTCCAATTGCACATCACCAACCAGAGTTAAAAGTGGCATCGATATTGTAAATTTTTGTAACGCATCAACATAAAATGAATATATTATTCATAATGTAGTGAAGTTTAAATATTTAAAAAAAATACTTTCTTGTCTTATTTCATATTTGCTTCTTTGCTCTAGTTTCCCTATCGGAAGCTTGCTTTCTCATTATACAAATGATAAATTGACACGGTGCGCAAAGGAAGAAAACCAAGTCCGAGAGGGGCTTGATTTTGTTTTGAGCATAACTTTTGATCCGTTTGGAGTTACAGACCAATAATATATCAAATCAAAGCTAGCGACGAAAGCTACAAGACCGAAGGCGATGACGGACGTTGTTTAAGCCGAAAAGAGGCCGGGAAAGATGTGTTTGGCCCCTCCGAAATTTTCACTATTCTTTGGACATTTGGTTTTTTCGTAATTTTGTTATTCCTTACGTAATTAGGGTTTCCAACTTATTGTTTAGTATTTAAAGGATGATTTCCGGTGTTTTAGGGTTAACTCTTATTTTTCAAATTTTATCAAATTATTGTGGTTACTTAGTCAATTTATCCCACTTTGTGAATTCATGTGATTGCAAAATTACATAGATTCAATTCATGTAATTGTTTCTATTCTTTTATTAGTCTTTCAGTGTGTCATAAATTATGGAGAATAATCTGATAAAGATGAAAACTTCACTGATTTTCATTCAAAGAGAATACAGAACAAAGGCAGTTTAGCAAGCAATATTGTTTAGAAAACAACATCCAATCAAAGACATATAAGTATAGTAGTATACGGAATCATGCAAAAACATTTGTTGTTATTTTCATGAAGACTTCTTCTGAAGTCAGTATATAGAAACAAATTACCTGGAAAGTAAAGGCAAGATAACCACCACGAAAGTTGGGATGCACGGTATAGTCACTAGCACTGTATAACATCACAGATTATTACTAGAAGGTAAACCTGCAAAGAGACTTAACTAAAATAAAATATACTTACGGATATAATTACAATAATTATAAATGAGGAATAAAAGATCTTGACCTTTGTAAAATTATCAGATGGAGGATCAAGTGATATTCATTACAAAGATGGTACTCTATATAACAGTAATCTAAGGTCCAAAGAGAAGAAGGTAACATGACATTATAGGCTAGGTTTTACCCAATTGCACTAGTTCCTGAAATGTTTTTAATTATCATCTTTTCTCAAAGTTTTTGGCGGCGTGAATCAGACAAGCTAAATGAACTGTTAGAAGATATGACAGGATATACCATAATTGTAGTTTCCTTAATCAATATGTATACATTACTGTAATTTAGGAATTACCATAACTGTAATTAGGATGTTTTATGTATATATATCAATATATGTAATAGAAAGTAATAACTTGAATGAAATAAGCTTCTCAATTTCTACATGGTATCAGAGCTTGGTCCATTAACAGACCTGTTTCCTCTTTTTCCTTTTTTTTCAAATTGCCAAACGTGAGATTGTCATAGAATTAGAAACCTTGCATGATCAACTTTTTTGGAGAAAATGAGATCGGGTTCTACAGTGCCAAGCGACCTAATCGGAGTTTTCAATTTTCCAACCCACTGCCGCACGCTCCTGACCTCCGACGCCACGAGCAGACGTTGACCGGCGTGTGTGTGATGAGTGAGTTTTATATCAATTAATTGAGTGCGTTTGAGCTTAATCTTTTGGAAGTTTTTAAGTGTTTGTGTCTATTCATGCATGTTTTATGTTGTTTTGTAGAAATTGGGGCAAAAGTTACTTGGATCGACGATTGGAGTTGCTAGATTCGCATTTTCGGCTTGCCATTTACATAGCAGCCACTCCAGGGCCAATTTCAGCATTTCCAGAACATCTTGAATCATCGAAATCGGAGTTCGGACGAAGACGTTATGACCATTTTTCCAAAGGACATCAGAGCAGAAAATTCCAAAAAAGCTCCCAGCGCCGGGGCGCTAGGAGGCAAAATTCCAGCGCCGTGAGCAGCGCCGAGGCACTGGGGTCGGGCCTGATCAAGCTGGAACGCGTTTTGGGATGAATTTTGATACTTTTTTAACTCCAAGTTGGATTGGGTTTGCTCGTAAGCTAAAAATTGGACTTGTAACCTACAAATACAGGATGTGAGGCATAGTATAAGGGAGATTAAATAGATTAGATAAAACACTCCATTAGATTAGAACATAAACCCTAGTTTATATTGGATTGTTGGAGATCATTGAAGAAACTTGGAGATCATTGAAAATCAAGAGTAGAAGCAAGAGGGGAGCATCAGATTTGCAGACAACAGATTTCATTCTTTCCTCTACTTCTATTTTTGTCTTTTAATGTTTATTCAATTGTGGATTCTTGATTTTAATTCAATAACAATGAACTAAATTTCTTGTTTAAGATTGCTACGGATCTTATTGCATAGCTTATTTTAGTATGCTTCTCTGTTAATTATTGTGATCGATTCTATGGATTGTCTATTATGATTGCGTATAATTGTTTAATTGTCTAGCTAACAATTACCATGATAATTTATATGAATTCGGGAGATGAAATATAGATTTAAATTTGATCATAATAGCATGTGATTGTGTTTTCTACATGGTGTTCGAATTCATGATTTGTGCTTAGGATAGAGATATGCCTTTAGGCCGCGTGTAATCTGATAGGGAACTTGTACTTTAAATCCTTTTTAATTGTAATTCATATAGGAATATAGTGAATTAATGAATTAGGGTGTTTGATTCAATTCTATCAACTGTAGATTTGGATTAATATGTTTGTGATGCATCAGAAGGTGGTTATAAATACTAATAAGTTCCTGATTAACAATCCAGAATAATGAGCATAATTAATAAGAAGTATTTTAATATAAGTGAAACAATAAGTGAAGTTGTGATCTTAAATCTCCATAACCTGATTTTCAACTAGTGGTGGTAGTAGTAGTAGTTTAATTATATATTTTAATTCACAACATTAAATCGATTGTTTAAATAAAACTAGTTTGGTTAAGACTAGTACTTGGTGATTTTTATTAAATAATTTCTCGTGGGAACGATACTTTTCTTATCACTTTATTACTTGTTGACCATGTATACTTGCATGTATGTTTTGATTGTGAAATTGACCAACAAGTTTTTGGCGTAGTTGCCGAGGAATTAATTTAATAATATTTACCAATATTAATTTTTATCAAATTAGTTTTAATTTAAACGTTTTTTTATTTATTTTTATCTCACTTAATTCTCTTTCTACTTTTTCTTTCTATTTTTTCTTTCTTTTCAGGTACCATGGCGGAATTTAATTATCAATGGTCGTATACGAGAATAACTCAGCCAAGGGGAGCAGAGATTGATGGACTCGCGATACTTTCTGCATTGTCAGCACAGATTTAGACACTTTCGAGGAGGTTAGACGCTTTTGCAGCACAACGTCGTCAAAGTGTGGCAGTTACTTGTGATTATTGTGCTAGAAATCATCCGAGTCATCAATGCACCACCAGTTTCGAGCCGGTACCGTATGGTGTTGATTACCCCAACAATTATGTCTATCCCAACAACTATTATCAAGATTGGGGGTATAACCCGGATTTTTCATGGAGCCATACGTATCAAGATCAATTTTATGTTCCAAATCTAACATACTCACCGGAGTTCTCGTGTCCACCTCCACTACAACAGGAAGAAAATTTAAATTTGGAGGAAATTATGTCCAAGTTCATAGCTTCAAGTGAGGAGAGGAGGATTAGTCAAGAAATATCGAGTCAAAATTTTGCGGAACAACTATTCAATGCCTCGAACATGTCCTCAATACACTTGGCCCTATGACATGGATTCCGAGAATGGAGTGCCCGAAGAAAATCTGCAACTGGATGAGCCACAAGATGTTGAAAGAGAGGAAACAATCGGGGACCAAGAAAAGGAGATCGACGAAGATTTAACTGTAAGCTTCAACGAAGATGAGCCGATTTCATTAGTATCCCATGTGCCTCCTTCACCAAAGTTCAAGAATCCGGACAGTTTTGCAAAATCATGCCCAATTGACAGTCATGTCGTCGGCAAAGCTCTTTGTGACATAAGAGCTAGTACAACTGTGGAGTCATGGTGGGATGAAAAGGAGAAGATAGAGGAAGAGCCCATTGTGTTTATTAAGCTTCAATGCCCCAATCTGATCATAGACATAATGGAGAAAATACCTAGTTATTGGACGTTCTTAATGGGGAACCTATCTATAAAGAGCATGCTAGGTGACTTTAATTCAAGGGCCTTTGCAAATGGGAACCTCCCAAAAGAGACATTGCTACTGATGGATGGAGGATTTCTCAATTTTCGTAGGGGAATTGGATAGAGAATTGAAGAAGTCAGGTTGAGACTATAAAACAAGAGCTTATTGGGAGGCAACCCAAGTTTAATTTTTTTTTAGTTTTTATTAGGTTTTATATTGGTAGTTTTGAATTTGCATTTATTTAGGATTTAATAAAATTGCTTCTATTGTGGGTTTACATGTTATTCAAGTTAAATTCAAGTGTGGTGCCTAATTTGTTCCATGTGCTTAGCCTATTCTCCAAACTTAGTGGACAAAGTGGAAGATTGTTATATCTTCAGGGAAGTTCTTTGCTTTACTTTTTCCTATTTCAGCCATTGAGGACAATGTCTAGTTTATGTTTGGAGGCATTTTAGTGTCGTATTACATATAGTTAGTTATTTACATTGTAGTTCGTTATTTTTAGGTGTTAGCATTGTGTTTTTGCATTTAGTGTGCATATAATACATGGTAGTTAATTGCATATTCATATATGTGTTGCATTAGTATGTATTCATGTAGTATAATTGTAATTTTTTGCATGAATCTGTGCGATCGGTTGGTGTGGTCTTAGCTCGGCCTATGATAAGATTGGTTTTGCATGTTAACTTGAACAGTGTTTATAATTGATGATGAGTTCTAATTTTAAACATGAAGAAAATCTGAGCCTGTCTAATACTTATGTAACCGGTTATCACTTAAAGTTTAATTGTTTTAATCCACTTGATTCAAGTGTTTCATAATTTGTTTCTGAGGGAAAATCTTGGTTAAAATTTAAGGAAACTAGTGAACTGGCGGTAAAGGTTGGAATGACGTAAAAGCTTTAGTTTTGGGGAATCTATGGGGTATATATATTACAAAAGAAAAAAAAAGGGAAAAATGGTGGAAAGAAAAAAATAGAAAATACAGAAAAAGAAAAAAATGAATAAACACTGTGGCTAGTCTAGTTTTGTGGCCTTTGTTACTTGAGTAAGTACGCCTGAGGGGATGTCTCTACACCTAGTGCCCTAAGGCCTTAATGGCTTGGGAGTCGTTGGTCGAAAGCTCGTTAAGGCAACACTGAAAAGTCTAAGAGAATAAGACATTGCACATCAATGAGAAAAATAAAAAATGAATAAAACACGAGAAAGAGTAAAAATGCCCTCGTGGTTGAATAAAGGTAGAAATAAATCATGTATTTACCCTTAGACTTGGTAATTGCTTAGTTTTAACCGAAGTTGTCATGTTCACAAGAATAATTGAATTGAACTGGAATTTTCCTTCTAAGAAGTTTGTTATGTGATTATCTTGAACTGTGGTTAGTTAGAATGGTTAACAAGCGCACACGCACAACATGGGTGATGACAAGTTTGGATTGACTAACTGGTTCGAGTTATGGACTTTGACTTGATTGGATATATTGTTTGAGTATCATTGGTATCTTTGAGGCATGTTGTTATATATCATACTGATATATTACTGGGTTCGTAGGTATATTAGGAAGTAGATCATACATATGCATTCATGTAGTTGAGTTAGGTTGTTTATTTTTAGTTCTTTTATGTTTTTGCTTGAGGACAAACAAAGTTTAAGTCTGGGGGTATTTGATGAGTGGGTTTTATATCAATTAATTGAGTGCGTTTGAGCTTAATCTTTTGAAAGTTTTTAAGTGTTTGTGTCTATTCATGCATGTTTTATGTTGTTCTGTAGGAATTGGGGCAAAAGTTACTTGGATCGACGTTTGGGGTTGCTAGATTCGCATTTTCGGCTTGCCATTTACATAGCAGCCACTTCAGGGCCAATTTCAACATTTCTCCAGCCCTAATTTCGAAAAACTCAAAGAATTAAAGTTGTAAATCTACATCTCCTCTTTCAGGAACATCTTGAATCATCGAAGTCGAAGTTCGGACGAAGACGTTATAACCATTTTCCCAAAGGATGTCAGAGCAGAAAATTCCGAAAAAGCTCCCAGCGCTAGGGAGCCCAAACCTAGGCCATTTCCAACGCCGGGGCGCTAGGAGGCAGAATTCTAGCGCCGTGAGCAGCGCCGCGGTGCTGGGGTCGAGCCTGATCAAGCTGGGACGCGTTTTGGGGCGAATTTTGATGCTTTTTGACTCAAAATTGGATTGGGTTTGCTCCTAAGCTAAAAATTGGACTTGTAACCTATAAATACATGATGTGAGGCATAGAATAAGGGGGATTGGATAGATTAGATTAGATAAAACACTCCATTAGATTATAACATAAACCCTAGTTTGTATTGGGTTGTTGGATATTGAAGCAACTTGGAGATCATTGAAGATCAACAATAGGAGCAAGAGAGGAGCATCAGATTTACAGACAACAAATTTCATTGTTTCCTCTACTTCTATTTTTGTCTTTTAATGTTTATTCAATTGTGGATTCTAGATTTTAATTCAATAACAATGAACTAAATTTCTTGTTTAAGATTGCAACGGATCTTATTGCATAGCTTATTTTAGTATGCGTCTCTGTTAATTACTGTGATCGATTCTATGGATTGTCTATTATGATTACGTATAATTGTTTAATTTTCTAGATAACAATTACCATGATAATTTATATGAATTCGGAAGATGAAATATAGATTTAGATCTGATCATAATAGCATGTGTATTTTCTGCATGGTGTTCAAATTCATGATTTGTGTTTATGATAGGGATATGCCTTTACGCCGCGTGTAATCTGATAGGAAACTTGTATTTTAAATACTTTTTAATTGTAATTTACATAGGAATATAGTGAATTAGTTAATTAGGGTGTTTGATTCAATTCTATCAACTGTAGATTTGGATTAATATGTTTGTGATGCATCGGAAGGTGGTTATAAATACTAATACGTTCCTGATTAACAATCCAAAATAATGAGCATAATTAATAAGAAGTATTTTAATATAAGTGAAGTAGTGATCTTAAATCTCCATAACCTGATTTTCAACTAGTGGTAGCAGCAGTAGTAGTAGTTTAATTATATATTTTAATTCACAACATTAAATCGATTGTTTAAATAAAATTAGTTTGGTTAAGACTAGTACTTAGTGATTTTTATTAAATAATTTCTCGTAAGAACGATACTTTTCTTATCACTTTATTACTTGTTGACCGTGTATACTTGCACGTATGTTTTGATTGTGAAATCGACCAACAGTGTGACCTTTTCCGACGAGTTTTTTCAGACAAAGTTTCTTCTGTCTTGGTCGCCTCTCTCCTCTTGCCATCTACAGTGGACTCAAGGTGTTTTGTTGAGTTTTTCACAACCCTTGTTAACACTGTTGGTTTGTTTGGCCTTGAGATGCAACTGGTGCTTACTGTTGTTCCTTAAAAGCTTCATTTACACCTTATTCTTTTTGGAATTACTTTACTCAATTTTTTTTGAGCCAATTATACTATTTTATGGCGGAACAAAGTGGTAAGGTTCAGAACTGTGGAATGGAACAACAAGGCTTGTTCATGAGTCATACTCTTAATTCAGCATTGACTCTCAGCCCTTTTAAACTGGATGGAAACACTTATTTAGCATGGTCTCAAGCATGTCGCATGTCCATTGAGGCCAATCGTATGCAACACTTCATCAATGGAACAACCACTATCCCTGAGAACCCGGGTTTGACCCAAGAAGAGTGGAAATCTGATAACTCCATGGTGAAAACCTGGATATTTAACTCAATGGAACTCAGTACGCGGAGTAGTTACATGTTCTTAGACACTACATATGAACTTTGGGAGGCTATCTCTCAAACCTTCTCTGTTTCTGGTGATATGTCTAAGGCCTATGATATTCGTAAACGAATCCGTGAGTTGGGTTAAGGGGAGAAGTTTGTGGCACAGTATTTTGCAGAAGTTAATGCACTTTGGCAGGAACTTGATCATTATCAAGATTTTTCAGCTAAATGCCTAGAAGATGCTACTTTTATCAAAAGTTTATGAGTGAAGATAGAGTTGTGGATTTCTTGGCCGGTCTGAATATAGAATTTGATCAAGTTCGAGCACAGTTTGAGATAAGTTCATGCTAGAGTCCAACAAGAGGAAAGTAGGCGTCGCGTGATGGTTCTAAACTCTATTGACCGATCAGCCATGATTGCTTTGTTTCCTAAGTTTGGCTCCACTATTCAGTCTCCTGTTGAGAAGGAATCCCGTGAATGTGATTACTGTGGAGGAAAGAACCATACTCGGGATCGCTGTTTCAAGCTTCATGGATGTCCTAAAGGACGAGGGGGTAGGTTTGGTAGTGGTAGTGGTAGTGGACGTGGATCTCAACAACACCTCATGTTGATACCTCCAGTGCTTCAGACATTACTTCTACACTCACTCCTGAGGAAATATCAGCTTTTCGGAAACTCTATTCAAAATCCACTTCTCATTACGCCCAGTCAGGTATATAGTCTTGTGCTCTTAATGTTTCATCAACTTGCTCTAGTTAGATCATTGACACAGGTGCCTCCGAGTATATGATCGGGCCCTCCACCCTCTTTACTTCATACATGCCTTGTTCTGAAAAAGATAAGATTCGTGTAGCTGATGGTTCCCTCTCTTCTATCTCTAGGAGAGGCTCTGTAGTTTGTACTCCTGCATTGCCATTGTCATCTGTTCTCCATATTCCTTCATTAACTGTAAATTTGTTATCAGTTCAACGTCTTTCTGAATCCTTACACTGTTCAGTAATCTTTTTCCCATCTCATTGTGTTTTTCAAGACTTGGTGACGGGGCAAAAGATTGGCAGTTTGTGGTCTCTATTACTTAGATGTTCCCTCGTCGAATATGTTCCCTACTCAGGCTCTTCACTCTACTTCTGACTCAAGTCTGACTTCTCTCCATCAGTGGCATCGACGTTTGGGACATCCCTCTTTTTCTATATTAGAGTCTTTATTTCCATCTTTAGTTAAACAATGTAATAAAACTCAGTTTTTTTGTTAACCATGTGAATTGGGGAAACACAAACGTTCTGTTTATTCTGCTATTAACAGACGATATTCTGAATCTTTTACTATTATACATTCTGATGTGTGGGGACCCTCTCGGGTTGTTTCCCGTCCTGGTCATAGATGGTTTGTTAGCTTTATTGATTGTCATTCTCGTGTCACTTGGATTTATCTTCTTTGTTCCAAAGATGAGGTGTTTGATTGTTTCAAGAAATTTCATAAAATGATTCAAACCCAATTTGAAATTAAAGTAAAGATTCTCCATAGTGATAATAATCGTGAATATAGTAATAATAATGCTTCTGCATCTTATCTCTCTCAGCATGGCATTATTCTTCAAACCTCTTGTGTCAAAACTCCAAAACAAAATGGAGTGGCAGAAAGAAAGAATCGCCACTTACTAGAGGTAGCCCGCACTCTTATGTTCACTATGAACACCCCTAAATTTCTATAGGGAGATGCTGTTTTGACTGCTGCTTTTTTGATAAATCGACTTCCTTCTAGAATCTTGGGAACAAAAGTCCAATCTCTTTGCTTCAACAACGTCAAGTCCTTCTCCTACGCCTCGAGTCTTTAGTTGTGTGTGCTATGTTCATGATAAATCTCTCACTCGAGGAAAATTAGATCCCAAGTCTCTTCGGTGTGTTTTCATTGGTTATTCTCCAACCCAAAAAGGGTATAACTGTTATCATCCTCCTTCACACAAAGTATTCGTCACTAGGGATGTAAATAGGTATATACAGTCAAACAGAAGCCATATTGGACAGTTGAGCGATTTAAAGTCAGATTAGTTGAAAAATGGTACACTCAAACTCATGGGATTGATTACCAAGAGACATTTGCTCATGTGGCAAAGATGAACTCTGTTCGTACCATAATCTCATGTACAGCAAACTTCGGCTGGGATATTCAACAGTTGGATATGAAAAATGCATTCCTTCATGGTGACTTAGAGGAGGAAGTATATATGGAAATACCCTCTGGTTTTGCTTCATCTGCCACCAAGGGTAAGGTTTGTAAACTGCGAAAGGCTTTATATGGTTTGAAACAATCTCTCAGAGCTTGGTTTGGTAGATTCCACAAAGCAATGATAAGCTTTGGATACAAGCATAGTAGAGCAGAACATACTCTATTTGTCAAACAGACAAACGGTAAGACTACCATTCTTATTATTTATGTTGATGACATTGTGATGACAGGGGATAATATAGAAGAGATAGTTAATTTCAAAGCAAGTTTGGCCAACGAATTTGAGATCAAAGATCTTGGTCGTTTGAAATATTTCCTTGGTATTGAAGTTGCAAGATCTACTAGTGGAATTTTGCTATCTCAAAGGATGTCCTTGATCTCTTAAAAGAAACTGGCATGTTAGGATGTAAGCCTGTTGATTCTCCTGTTGAAATTAATCATCACCTAGTAGGTGGCACAGGACCTATGGTTGATAAAGAAATATATCAATGTTTGGTGGGACGATTGATATATCTTTCTCATACTAGACCTGATATATCTTATGTTGTGGGAATAGTGAGTCAGTATATGCATGATCCTCGAACATTGTCACATGGAAACTGTTTACAGAATTCTGAGGTATCTCAAGTCTGCTCCCGAAAAAGGGTTATTGTTCGCATCACATGGTCATATGAGAGTTGAAACTTTTTCTAACTCAGATTGGGCTGGCTCTATAGAGGATCGTCGTTCTACATCAGGTTATTGTTCATTTGTTGGAGGTAATCTTGTTACTTAGCGTAGTAAGAAACAATTTGTGGTAGCAAGATCTAGTGCTGAAGCGGAATATCGAGCTATCGCCTTGGGTATATGTGAACTAATGTGGCTTCGAACCTTGTTAGAAAATTTAGGTGTTACAACTAATAGGCCTATGCAGTTATTTTGTGATAATAAGGCAGCCATTAGTATTGCAAACGACCCAGTACAACACGATAGAACGAAACATATTGAGATTAACAGGCACTTCATCAAAGAAAAATTAATTAGTGGTCTTATTTGCTTACTTTTTGTCAAAATAGAAAATCAGCTTGCTGATATTTTGACTAAAGGTCTTAGTAGTAAGATGTTTCATCTACTATGTTTCAAGTTGGGTATACGAGACATCTATACACCGACTTGAGGGGGAGTGTTAGAAGATATGACAGGATATACCATAATTGTAAATTCCTTAATCAGTGTGTACACATTACTATAATTTAGGAATTATCATAACTGTAATTAGGATGTTTTATGTATATATATCAATCTATGTAATAGAAAGAAATAACTTGAATGAAATAAGCTTCTTAATTTCTACATGAACTAACCTGAAATCTCTTATATGCAACTCATAGATACTGATGTCAGAGAAAGAAACAAGATCAGGTTTTTCATCTGCCAAACTATCCCATCCTTCAGGTTCTAAAGCATCAGAATCAATATTGACCAACAACGTCCGTTTACCATCAGCTGACAGCCTACTTGAACAAGGACAGTGTGATCCAAATTTCCAGACAAGTTCATCATGTTCGTAAATATATTATAATCAGCCCAAACTGGTAGGTAAATTTTGACATATAATGTGAGGAAACAATTAAAAGTTTAGGAAACATTACCCTCTAGCATATGGATCATTTGCTAAGCATCTTTCAATCTGCAAGGTGCTAGGATGATAGACAGAGACTTCATACACATAGTAACACCCCTCCCAAATTCTTGGCCCATCAGCAGTCCAAACGCCATTCAACTCCTCAAGCTGGACAATTTCCCGGGGATCCTCCCTAGATGAGTCCCCATAAATAAGCGCATGCACATCCTGTTTTGATAGACACATGCATGAAGGAAATAAAATGAACATTCTTAGACCATAGAGGATGGTTGGAGTATATACATTAGAGAGGAAGAGTACGGACAAAAACAAAAATAATGTTATACTTGAGCAGTTGGGGCCCAAAGGTGAAGTGAGACAGCTTCATCTGAGAAAACAGCGCCAAGCGGACCAGTATAGGAGAATAATTCATCAATGATACCAGATAACTGCAAACCAGTCGCAGTGATGAAATTCCCAGCAGCTACAGGAAGAAAACATAATGGTCATTGGCTGGAAGTCATAGAACAAAGAAATGCTACATCTGTAGACCTGTTATATATGTACACAGAAAGCACTAATCAAAAAGAAAATTGCATAAGTAACGAATATTTAAGGGAACTTGTGGGATGTTGAAATCATGCCTACAATAATATGGTGAAGCAAAAATAGCGCGGATAGTTATAGTACACCACAGTGCACATCAAAGTTGATTTTTAAAAAAAATGTCGAAGTTGGACCAAATAATAATTTAGAAGTGGTAATGAAAAAAGAAAGATTAGGATTAATTGGTTTCTCAAGCTTCCCCTGAAGATAATATATTCAAAATGGGAAAGAATATATTGCAGAATTCTAAGCTTCAAAAGAGATATATACGCCACTATTAGCATGGTTCATGGATACTTCTGTTGTCATGATGCAACTATATCAAGGAAACAAAGCCTTACAACTGAAGACGGCAACGGCCAGTTGGTATTTGAGTATACTTTTAGCATCCAAATCAGGAGGGACCTTAAAAGCTTTATAATCTCGAAGATGAGGAAAATTTTCTATTACCTACAATTAAACTTCAAAAGATTAAAGAAATAAAAGTGGAAATTCAAACCTTATGATGCAATAACAAACCATAATAAGAGAACTATAGTAAGTAATTACTTTTCGTCATTATAATGGTCTTTGTGAGTAAACAAATGAAAATGACTAAAATTAACAACTTTAAATACTGAACACAATTTAATATCTTACATTATTGGGAAGCCTACCACTGTCGCGTTCAAGCTTAATTTTCACATCATGACCTGTTTGCATGAAAATGTCAAATAATGGATACAGGTGCATTTTCAAATGTAAAGCAAAGTAAATCCCCATGACTGGGAGGCACTACTAGTAGACTGCGCACCGTGAATTTCATTATCTACAGCAGACAAAGCAGCAGTTCTGCTGGCATACAAGTAACATGAACCATCTACAGCGTCTACATTCCAAGCTATTAATGATTTACTGACCCAATATGCTCTCGAATGCGTTAAGAACTCCTGCATCTCATGAACTTAAAAGGTATTAAAAATGCCATCCTGACTGGAGACAAAAAGGTTAATAAAGGATTTGATTGCTTTAACGTCCCAAAATAATAGTCCCCATTCAATAAAATAGAGGTAACATG
This sequence comes from Panax notoginseng, assembly GCA_016801055.1. NCBI lineage: Eukaryota > Viridiplantae > Streptophyta > Magnoliopsida > Apiales > Araliaceae > Panax > Panax notoginseng. The sequence goes on along the minus strand of CM029015.1, from coordinate 158,066,163 downwards.
ATATGCCGAATTTCCTTAATGAAAAGTGGATAAACCTACCTTTCATATAATATTAATGTTGTTTTTTGATACAAATATTACGTTATTATCAAAGGGAGGGAATGGTGAGGCTTAATCCCTAACAAATGCTAGGCTGGGTTGGTCACTAAACCAATGAACCAAACTCTTGCTTCAACCTTAATATTGTTAGGAATTGATATTTCAACAAGTATTTTCACAAGATTCTTGCATGAATAGTTGGTGGGCCTACACTTGTATGAAAGACACCTTCTTATAATATTAATATTTACGTGTTGAATAACAATTTCCTATTGTTATTTAAATTAAGAATTTGACAACTTTCCAAACAATTTCCTTTTGTTATTTTTTTGCTAATTTCCTCTGTTTTCAGGCTGGCTGTTGCTTTTTACTCAATTTTCTCAATTAAAAAAAAATACACTTCACAACAAACTGAAGGAAGAAAAAAAGAAAAAGAGAAACCTGAGTGGGCCCCTCAACAGGCATAGCTGAGCAGCAGAAGCTATGAATTTGTGGTCCAAAGGTTCTGGATTTGACGATGGCCTCGGATCCGAATCTCGGCCGAGTCAAGGAACTCGGGAGTATTTTGTTCAGACGAGTTGGAAGAGGAATTCGGTTTGACTCGGGAAGAGTGGAGATAGCAGAAAGTGGAGTTGATAAAAGTAACATTGTCATGGACATTGTCAGTGGTTCAAGACCTCAACTGAGTTCCTCCTCGTTGCTGCTTTTTGCTGATTCCTATTTGGTCCGAGTTGAAACGGGTTTGACCCGACACATATATATCTATCTAATAAAATATAAATAATTTTGAATTTCCCATTCACTAAATAAATCATCTGGACCGTCCAAAATTTGGGATAAATCCCATCATCTATACAGTGCCGGAGGCACGGAACACAACTAGTACAACATATATTATGCAAAGAAAGTGCCAGAGGCACGGAACACAACTAGTACAACATATATTATGCAAAGAAAAGGGGCATATACAACATATATTATGCAAAGAAAAGGGGCACTAGTGATCCTTATGATTCTAATTTAAAAGGTGAATAAATTATTTGTCAACTGTCGATAAAATTACTATTTTAGTTGCGAGATATGTGAATAATTATAATTAATAATATTTTAACGATGTATTTAATATAATGAACTAATTTTATAATTATGCTCAATCTTATTGATATACGTCGCAATCGTAATTCGGCAAAAAATTCTCACAATACTTAACAAAACTTTTAAAAGTATTTTGTAAAGGAAATAACATAAATATGATGATGAAGTTGGATTACGACAAATGTAGAATTTCATAAGATATAATAATAATATATGGGTCATTTCTTAATTACTTCTAATCTCATGTATTCACATACATTGACATTCAATATTGACATAAATTTGTCGTCATATGTAACAGGATTCATTTTATAATAATTTGTTAATTTACTTAATTATATTATCATATTTAAACATACTTCTAAAGAAAAAAATATTTAAACAGATAAATTTTGAATATGGGTAGACTCAAAAAAATGAGACGAAAACTTATTTATAGAAAAAGGTACAGATAACTTTTCACTTGGGTACAATCTAAATGATTTCACATTTAAGAAAGAATCGGATCGAACTCTTGAAAGGAAGGAGCTACATTAAGAACGGAGCGGGTCCTGTCACATTATTGTTCTACTTGAGGAAGGAATAAACAAACGAACGGTACCAAATGAGTGAACTTTACGAAAGGAATCACTAAGGAACGACCATTAGGCTATCACATTTGATCTAATATATTTACCTTTGTATAGAAAAAGTTGACTAATGTAAAAATACAATAATAGCTCAATAGTAATTTGATACTAAAACGATAATGACATTTCACAATTCTCCAAAAGCACTTTTAATGAATAGGGATTTTATTTAAAATCACTTTTACCCAATCATAAGTTTTGTGCTTTTGCTAGAGCACTTTTAAAAAAACCCACAAAGTTTAAAATTATTCTTAAATTATTTATAAGAAATAAAACTTCACACCACATAATTACAATAAACTTGTCATTAATTTTTATAAACACCTTTTTATACCTATGCAACTAAATATTATTTGAACTTTTTTAAAGAAATACTTTTATTAAAATTTCTACATTTAAAAGTACTTTAATTAATCGCACCGCACAACTACATCGAACGAACACTTTGTTACAATCTTGGGGTGGGGATAAATATTTTTTTATCACTCTACTTTAGGTTAACTTACAGTCAACTAACTAGACTTTTTTTTCTTACAGTCAATTAACTATACTTTACTTTTCTAACAAAAATTTGAATTTTCGTTAGCGAGGTTAAGTATTTTAACAAAATACTGACGCGAAAATTCCACATATTTACTAAATCCTGGTTGGAAGCTACTGTTAACAACATTATATGTAAGACCCCAACTTATTAATGAATAAAATCAAATTTTCTCTAAATATTATTGTGAATAATAAGAGGTTAATTTGATATAATACTTTGGTTATGGGTGAAATGTGCAAATTTTACAAAATAAGCAAGTGGTTATAAAATATTTATTTTTGGTCGGTGAATATTCGGTTGGTCGTGGAATATTCTTGCTGTCGGGGAATATTCGTACGACGACGCAGCCTTGTGTGGGCCCCATAACGGAAAGCGATTGGATGAAGAAAACGACAAGTATAAGTTGTTTATAAATAACGGCGTAGTTGTTACCGTTAATACTGTTGGAATACCCGGTGGTTAAAATACAGTAGCACACGGTATTGCACCAATTATTGATTCTTACGTAAGAAGGCACTACTCAATAATTGTTACAGTAGTTATTATTCAATATTTTATTTTATTGATTCAATAATTGCTGCGTTGATATTTTATATTATTGTTGTTTCAATAATTGTTGCTGCACAGTATTTTCATTTATCAGATCAATAATTCATATTATTTGAATAATATTATTAGATAACATTATTGGCAATGTCTAGAAAGTTCTGTCTAAGGAGAGGTTTGATCATCTAATTGCGCGCCAGTAAGGAGAAATCCTTATTGGAAAGCCCCCTCTTTCCTGGGAACGGCCTGGTTGTCATAAATGTGATTCTGTAATATTATTTGTGAATAATTAATTATTGATTCATATGATAAGGAAATATTTATTTTATGTGGATATAAATGAGGGATATATTTTTGTGGTTAAAAATGAAGGAGTTAATATTGAGGTTTTTGTCAGTATTTTTGTCGGAATGGAGGTATTAAAAATCAGGGTTTTTGAGATAGTTTGCGGGGGTTATAATTTTTAATCCGACCGTTGGATCGTGGTAATTTTTGGATATGTTATACATATATAAGTTGAGTATATGTCCACAAATTTTGAACCGTTAAAAATGAACGTATGATTTATTACGAATTTTACAAGATGACTGGTTCAGAAATTGTTGAATTTTCGGAGTTTATCATTTTGGTAGAAAATTCTAGAATTGGTGGGCCCCACTTGTGGTTGGTGAAGAAAAATGTGCTGAATTATATTTCAAATGTGGTGGGTGAGAATAGTAGCAGGTAAAGCCATCAGGTTGCAGGTCAAACCTACCAAAATTTTCCTATAAATAGAGGGCCAAGTTAGAATTGAAAATCACACCAGAAACAAGTTTTCTCTCTTTCTCTCTCTAGATTATTGAGTGTATTTTGTGAGTATTTAGATACTTTGAGAGTTTCTATTCATCAGAGCAAGTTTCTTTCAGCCTTATACCGGTATTCCGACCAGAAGTACTGATATTTTGAGGTAAGGGATATTATTTTCTTCTTAATGATATTATTTTCTTCAATATCATTATGCTGAAATATTGATATGAGTTTTTATCAAATTTGGAACTTTTTGTGTCGGGGGTTACTATTCACGTATACGGCACTATTCACGTATACGGCACTATTCACGAATACGGCACTATTCACCGAAAAATAAAATTTTCCCCTTTTGTCCAAGATGTCTATTATGGTTACTATCTTTGATTGTATCCATGTTTTGATCTTTATTTTTGAATTCTGCTTCACAATTGATTATTATGAAGTATTATTGATCTTGGATAAACTGTTATACGAATCCCTACTATTTGTCCTTCTGTCTCATTGGATTCGTTCTCTTTAAGATATTTTTCATCATCCTCAGTCCTAAATGATGATATTACTGAATATCTTTTGCCTGTAGTGCAAAGATGTATAATTACTTGATGAATATCTTTGGCCTGTAGTGCAAAGATGAACAGGTGTTGAGATGAACATGACCGACTGATGATACAAATGAATATCTTTGGCCTGTAGTGCAAAGATGAATATTTGGTTAAAGATGATTATTAATTGATGTTACAGGGATAAAATATTGATGATGGACTATTAAATCTTAGAAGATAGTAGAATTCTTTCTCTACTTGACTCTTCTAATGGTTTTCTGTTTCCGCTGCAGTTGTTGATCTAAAACTTGTTGTCGATTATATTTTATCAGATTTTTCCCTGTTGAAGACTAACGATAATTTGTTGTATATTATCTTAGTCATAATATTCTTTACTGGGCTAGTTGAGCTCACCCTTTTCCTTTTTGTTCCATTTTTCTTCTCAGGAGGTGAGAACATAGCAAGATCTAGTCGGGGTATGGAGTGATGGTTCTAGAAAGATGTATTAGCAGTCCTCACTATTTCTGTAAAATAGTGTTTGAATAATTGTAATGAGAATTTATTTGGGTGTGGATATTGTCTAGAAGACAATATTTGTATTTAAAATCACAGTATGTGTTGTCGTATTTTGCACGACAATTGTATTATTGAAGTTGTAGTTTGCTTTCTGTACCATGTATTTGGCGACTCAGAATGGGTGTTGTATACCTATTCTGGGGGCGTCACATTATACACATCAATTATAACTCACCCATCAAAAACAAGTATACCCATGCCCACCCTATTCAATCCAACAAATTTCATTCACGTTAAATAAGAAATCAGACATCAAAAGGGGTTAAACTTAGGGTTCTTTGTAAGAGCAGAGATCAGACATCAATTGGTGAATCATTGAAGTAATTGAAAGTAAGAATCCAGTACATAGAGAAAATGAGTACCTCAAATGGGGTAGAGAGCTCTTATAGAAGGAAAATGGTGAGTATATCTACAGATTCTGGGCGCGGCTCTGTCTCATTCAATCCCATTGTCTGCGGCTGTGGATTCGTTGCACCCATGTGGGAAACTTGGAAAGATGGAACCCTAGATATAGGTAGAAGATTTGTTGGTTATAACACGTACAAGGTATGTGAATTTGCAATTTTGTTTAAAATTTTTGGGATGAAATGAAAAGGGGGGTTTTAGTCATAAATCTTCCTCTATTGTTTTTGTTAGGAATCTAATTATGAATTAGAAGATTGCTTTATTAATGAGGAGATTAATTAGAACCCTCATTAGATTCCAAATATATATGATTTGATGATGAAGTACTTAAAGTATATTTGTATGAATAAGTTTTGTACAGTCCTTAGCTGAGATATTTATGTACAAGGACTTAGAATAGAATGATCAAACTTGTTATGCTGATCTTTAACTTGTCTGCATATGTAATAGATAGAATCAAATGTAGAAGCTACTCTGCATGTTAGTAGTATAGTCAGTAGAGTAATCTACATGTGCTTCAAGAGAAATATGATAATGTATATTTGTATAAATTTTGTAAAGTCCTTTAAAATGAATTGATGTACAAGGACTTAGATTAAAAAGATCAAATAATGTTAGGTTGATCTTATTGAAATTGATTTGATGTATAAATGATAGGAAGTCGTTGTTGATCGTAAAGTTAGTATGCCAACTCATAGTATGTAGATACTTCGAAGAGTTAACTTTGTTCGTAAAACCTCAGAAGAATCGCAGAGTTCACTCCATCTCATAAGACGAAGGTCAGCTCTTAAAGTGAATTGATGATCTCAAAGTTGCAAGACTATCACAGAGTTGTAGAAGGAGTCGAAGAAACTATTACATATTGAACATCACCTAGCAAAGTCACGACTAACTTGCTAAGTGATTAGTGAATCGTAAAGTCAAGTAAGGCTTGTTTAGTAAAGGCTGATCGTAGAATACTCTAAGCAGACGCTGAATGAAAGAAATATTGTAAGATAACTCCAAGATCGTTCAGTGGAATCAAGATCGTAAAGTCAGCTTCAGAATCGTAAAGCTCTCTGTGTATGAAGTTGACCATAGAGTTAAAGAAGATTATAAAGCTTATGTTGTGCCATGGATATAAGGAGAAGATCACACAAGAAGAAGCATATAGCAGAAGAATATACTCTAATGATATCTGAGTATAGTTCTCACCAGAAGAGATCTCCAGAAGGAATCTATAAAGGTCACATTTGAAAGGTATTCTGCGTGATCGTAAAGCTCGTAAAAGTTTGCAGAGAAATCAGGATTTCATATAGCAGCAACTAGCACTTGAAAGTAAAAAATGACATCTAATTTAAGAAGTTATTTTTGACTTCGCAGAACATCTAAAGTATTAAGAGAAAGACCAAACCTCATAAAGCAATCAAAAAGCAGAACATAAGTTTAAGTCATAGTAACAGTGAAAATACAGAGTACAAGTCTATGATCTCCATCACTCTACTATCAACAAACAGAAGAACAGGAAGATAGCCATAACGTAGAGCTCAACCCTACGATTGATTAATCATCAGATCATAGAGTCAAGTCAGGTCTAACAAAAGGACTGACAAATGGAATGTTGTGAGAAGAAGATCCCAAGTTATAAAATAATATCCATGGGAGAAATCAAAGGTGTGTCCATTGGCAAGTTGGCCGAAAGAGATTTTTCATAAAAGTAAGTAAATCTGTTGATTGATATGACAAGTCCCAAGTCAGAAAGTATGCTGACACAAAGTTCTAGAAAGTCAACATCAAATATATCAAAGTATCTGAGTATTAAATGTTCCAACAAATACTTCTCAATGAGAAGATTTCAATCAGACTATAAAAGAAAATATCATTTGAAATAAAGAAGAAGATGATAGGAAATTGAACGACAAATACAAGAAGAGGATTATCATAGAAAAAGAACACAGTGCTGAAAGATGAAAAACTTAGAATAAGAATCACTCTACGATTGAAAATGTGTTCAAGGCTACCAAGTTCAAAAAAGAGAAGGAGATTAAACGTAATCTTGGCAGAACCTCATAAAACTACAAGAAGCTGATGAGCACTTGAAATGCCAGAGCCGCAGAGTCAAGACAAAGAGCAAAAAGCCATAGAGCTAAAGAGCTAGAGGTGAAGAGCCAAGGCAATGGAGGACATGGCAGTACTAAAAGCCTAATTATGAAGAAGCCATGTAGTTGATGTTGGTAACGTGAGAGTGGTAGATTAGAAGGCAAATCTCAAGTAACACTCTACGCTTCACCCAGGAACACTAAGAGCCAATCAACTAAAGACGTAGAGCATAAGTCTATAATCCAAAATGTGTTCAAGGTTGCTAAGCACAAAAGATGTAGAGCTTAATTGAATAGCTTAGCAGTACATCAACCATGAACATGAGTTGTTGTTGATAATCAGAAGAGTTCGATCTTCAACAACAAAGTTTAACAAGCACTAAGGAGATGATGAACAATGTTGCTAAGTATAATAAGATGAAGAGCATACAAGCCATCTTAGCAGCACCTCTAACACACTTCAATAAACAGGAAGAAGTGTCAGAGGATCCTGGTCTGAGTGACCGAATTGGGGTCGTTGGATCCTGGTTTGTGTGACCGAATTAGGGTCGGAGTGTAACGACCCCAAAATAGGTTCATTCCACCCAACCCATTCTGAGTCGTCAAATACATGGTACAGAAAACAACTACAACTTTATTACAACAATTGTCGTGCAAAATACAACAACACATATGCTGTGAGTTTGGATACAAATATATACCAAATGTGACTCATGTTCCAACCGTGGACATCACCTCACAATAACACCTTACATAAAGGTATAGTCAAAAACTGTTTTAGAAATTAGAATCTTTGGGAAGTGCTCAAGGAAACCTTCGTACATGGGAGGCCACGCGTCTAGGTTATGATAGATATCATATGGCCACAGAATTATCCTTGGTTGACCCAATAGACCCCAAAGAAAAACGAGAAGATTACTATCATATTCTTCCCAATGGTGAGTCTTCTCTTGACATATCATTATCTCTACTGTCTCTAATTGAGAATTATACTTTAAACAAACACCAAGATTATATAGGTAGTGCTCGTATATATACTCAGCAAGTGGATGAGCACATCCCTGTCTTATGATGACACGAGGTTGTATGTCGTTAGACATCTTGTATGATAGTGGCAAACCACCCTTCCAACGTTGGGTACACCTTACCCTATTGGATTCACCAAATATAACTACTAAATGAACTTTTCTATACTGCTTCGGGAGAACATCCACAGCTAGAGACCATTGTTCTATTTCCCCGTTACCCTCGCTCGACCCAGCTACACTCTTATTACCTGAAAGGAATTGTGAAGCAAAAGGGTGAGCACAACTAGCCCAGTAAAGAATATCATGACTAAAGATAATTAAATTATCAGTAGCCTTCATCAATAATAAATCAGAGATTTAGAACATATGGTAAATGATAAAAATTTCAACCATAGTTGCAGCGGAACGAGCAATCCATTAGAAGAGTCAAATAGACTATAAAGTCTATTATCTTCTCCATGTTAAAAATCCATCAACAATGTTTTATCCCTGTAACATCAATCAACAGTTCCTTTCCACAATCATATGAATAACTCATAATCATAATTGTGATTCTAAATTTTTCTTCGCACCCAGGACGAAGAATATTTTCATCACATGTCTTTACCTGAAACATCAAAGATCATGGTTATACCAAATCACAGTTCCTGTTCATAATCATACTAATAAATCCATCTTTGCACTACGACCAAAGATATTCAACAACAGTTTATCTTTGCACTACGGGCCAAAGATATTCATCAACAGACCATCTTTGCACTACAGGCCAAAGATATTCATCTACAATTCATCTTTGCACTACAGGCCAAAGATATTCCTCAACCGTTCATCTTTGCATTACTGGCCAAAGATATTCAACAACAGGTCATCTTTGCACTACGGGCCAAAGATATTCATCTACAATTCATCTTTGCACTACAGGCCAAAGATATTCCTCAACAATTCATATTTGCACTACATGCCAAATATATTAATACCTCAAAGAATATATAATCATTTAAGAATTTATATAAACAATAATTATAACCATGTTGATCATTTCACCTTTGCACTTAAGCTAAAGATATTCAATTATAAATTCAATGGTCATGATCATACCAGTCAACAATTCAACTTTGCACTACTGGCCAAAGAGAACCCATAGTCATGATCATACCAATAATTTACCCATCTTTACACTCAAGCGAAAGAGAATTTCAACATCAAGGTTATAAAAATGTTATGTATGATTATAAAAATAATATGGTCAAAACATGGATTTAATTTCAAGAGCAATATTCATAAATCAACTATAATTTGGTTAGAAAAAGAAACCAATTTTGTCGTGAATAGTAACTCATGAATAGTAACCTCGACTCAAAAAGGTAGAAATTCCACAATAAAATCTATACCAATATTTCGGTATAATAATATTGAAAGAATAACATTTCTTAAGCTTATAAACAATTTATTTAAATTGTTTACACTTTACTAATTAATGCATTTAATCATCATAAAATGTCAACTCTTAAGATTTCATCATCAATAGCCAAAACCCTCATCAAAAATCTGCATATACCTCATATAGGATTCTCAAGCCATAAAATCCTATTTTCCAATTTTCTTTCCTCACAAAACATATTTAATTCATTTACTCATAACTAGACCATTTTCATAAAAAATACCAAATCAGTTCCAAAAATATTTCTTTTCTGGGATTTAGCATAATATAGTCCCATAGTGAACATATATTTTTCTCAGAATTTTTAAAAGTCATTTACTATTTTTCATATGGCCAAAATAGCCGAATATTTAGACATTTATCAAAAATTGTACTTTTGTCTAAAAATTCTGAAATTTACAGAGTATACTTCTATCATATACATGTACTCCCAATAAAAATTTCATCAATTTTGGAGTTAACCACAAGGAATTATAAGCTGTTACTTTTAAAATAGTCTTTTCTCATAAAATTCATAACTCTCAATCTATACATCCAAAAATCACCATTTTTGGACACAATCAAGAAAACTCATCCAAATATCATTTCAAATTTTTCCAGAATTTTTGAAGATCAGAAAAATTACGAAACTGAAAATCATAACAACCCTTAAAATCCCTTAATATCCCTTACTATCCCTTACTATCCCTTACCTCAAAAGAGCAGTACTTCTGATCGGTATAAGGCTGAAGGAAACTTGCACTGATGAATAGCAACTCACCAAGTATCTAAATACTCACAAAATACACTCAATAATCTAGAGAGAGAAAGAGAGAAAGCTTATGTTTCTGGTGTGATTTTCAATTCTAACTTAGCCCTCTATTTATAGGAAAATTTTGGTAGGTTTGACCTGCAACCTGATGGCTTTACCTGCTACTATTCCCACCCACCACATTTGAAATATAATTCAGTACATTTCTTCACCAACCACAAGTGGGGCCCACCAATTCTAGAATTTTCCACCAAAATGATAAACTCCGAAAATTCAACAATTTCTGAACCAGTCATCTCGTAAAATTCATAACAAATCATACATTCATTTTTAACGGTTCAAAATTTGTGGACATATACTCAACTTATATATGTATAACATATCCAAATATTACTACGATCCAACGGTCGGATTAAAAATTATAACCCCCGCAAAATATCTCAAAAACCCTGATTTTTAATACCTCCATTCCGACAAAAATACTGATAAAAACCAACATTAACTCCTTCATTTTAACCACAAAAATATATCCCTCATTTATATCCACATAAAATAAATATTTTCTTATCATATAAATCAATAATTAATTATTCACAAATAATATTACAGAATCACATTTATGACAACCAGGCCGTTCCCAGGAAAGAGGGGGCTTTCCAATAAGGATTTCTCCTTACTAGCGCGCAATTAGATGACCAAACCTCTCCTTAGACAGAACTTTCTAGACATTGCCAATAATGCTATCTAATAATACTATTCAAATAATATGAATTATTGATCTGATAATGGAAAATACTGTGCAGCAACAATTATTGAACAACAATAATATAAAATTTCAACGTAGCAATTATTGAATCAATAAAATAAAATATTGAACAATAATTACTGTAACAATTATTGAGTAGTGCCTTCTTACGTAAGAATCAATAATTTCAAAAATACTGTGCAATACCGTGTGCTACTGTGCAATAACGCGTATTACTGTATTTTAACCACCGGGTATTTCAACAGTATTAACGATAACAACTACGCCGTTATTTGTAAAAACTCAAATTTGTCGTTTTTCTTCACCCGACAGTTATTCGTTATGGGGCCCACAAATAGCTGCGCCGTCGTACGAATATTCTCCGACAGAAAGAATATTCCACGACCAAACGAATATTCCCCGACAACAATGATTATTTTATAACCACTTGCTTATTTTGAAAAAAATTTCATATTTCACCCATAACTTTAAACTTTTATCAATTTAACCATTTACTGAATAGTAATTATAAGAAAAATTGAATACTTTTATTTCATAAAATTCGGGGTCTTACACGGAGGATCTTGGTCTAAGTGACCGAAAATGGATCAGAGGATCTTGGTCTTAGTGACCTAATTGCCGAGACTTAGTGACTCAAATGAACTTTAGTGGTTTAGTTGTAAAATGGCATGTTGGGCCTATATCCTTAGTTTTTATCCTACTGGTTGAGTAAAATGGCATGTCTTTTACTTTACGTCATTTACATTATGCAAACTATAACTACCATATTTGCTATGTGTTTGTTTATTCGTAGAACTAATTTTAGAACTGAGATTTCTTAGTAAATCGTCAAAGGGAGTTTTCAAACTTATATTTCGCTGTGCATAGATAAAATTGATTAATTAATTATTTGGTAATACTCAAATAAATAATTGAAGATGTTTTAAAGATCTATTCAACCCCTCTCCCCTATTCTAGATCTCTATTATGCCTCTAGGAAATAAAAATTGCTATCAAAGCAGGTTCTCACGAATATTTAAAGCTTATGCTTTGAGTTGATCCAAGGCATTAAACTAAAAACCAGTTCTAAACTAAGTAGTGGAAATCAAACACATCTTCAAAATGAAGATGAACTCTCATGCTGAAATCTACATGTGTAGGTATATATAAATGAATGTAAATGATCTGTTTGATGCTATCTAGAGTTGATCTATGTGCACAAACGAAGTCATCTTTATTATCAGACAAACCTAGCAAGTGTTAGAAGTGACTAGATCCCAAATCGATTATTAGGTATGAATCTGTATCAAATTCAGTAAATTAATTAAGACAACTCTAGCACCCTGATAAAGACTAAAGACATGGAATCACCATCACGTGTGTGCATTATGCAAAGTAGATATGCAAAAAAGATTATCAAATTTCCTGCAAATTGAACTTCACACGCCCAAGTGTCTTCCCTAAAACAAATATGATGACCGCCCAAACCTCACATCTCAAATGAGAACCAGAAGAGGAAAATCTTCAACATTTGAACTTCCAAGAATTCTCACGACTTACAAAATCTGGGTTTAGCATCTGACCCATTCATATGTATAACACACTTGCTCCTGATGACCTATGCCAAGGGGAATTAGATTTTAAAGGGAATCTCCAAAGCCAGTAAGCTACCAGCGCAACATTCTTAAGGACCAAATTCACTAACCCCAAACCTCCCTTTGGCTTACACCCTTTCCATGTCTAAAAATATAAATGAAGCCTCCTGACTATAGACATAATAAGAAAATGGAAATGAGGTTGTGTAGTTTATACACCATTATTTTAACAATACAATATTGTTAGTAAACAAATGGATGTAAAAAATTTAAATCTTCCCGCAAAGGAGTCTTAGTGATTTTGAATAGGGATCCTACAGCAATAGGTGGAATCCCCGTGAAATTTTCTCGAATAGAGCACCTCAAAACTTACCTGAACTCAACTAAGCCCCTACAAATAAATGCTAGTTGGGGAAGGGGAGATACTATTAACTTAAAGTCTTTCCTTGCACCATTTCTATTGGGAAAAAAAGAAGGATAACTCAAGCAACGAATATATTTAGTGTTGTTAGAGTATCAATCACATTCAGCTATGTTGAACTTAAATTTCAATTTATCTACCTTACCTTTCCCTTGATACGAATTAGTATCCTAATCCTTTAGGCCTCATTTGGTACACAGGAATCAAGTGGGGTCTCTGAGGACGAGGATCCCCTTTTGATAAACTCTTGTGTTTGGTACGCATAATTGTTGATGGGAAACTCCTTCATCTACATAGTATTTGAATCTCCTCCCATACCAAGGGGCGGAGTGGGGCGTGAGTGTAATCTTTGCTTCCACCCTCTTAAGGAATATTTAATGAACATTATACATGGGTTCAGTTACCTTAATAAATTGAGAATCTCATTACAGGTAATGAGATTGAGATCACGGCTGATATCCTGCCAACCATATGAGCCTTACAGTTTTGGTAGGTCAATGAGCAGTATTAAGGAGAAAACCATGCAATTGGTAATTCTAGTAAGAGGAGTGAATTCCAATGAAAACCATGAGAGTCTGCTTTTATGTTCATTAACTTGATGACTAGGATAGACCTGGTTTATCAGAAAATATAGCCCCTTAGCATGTATGCAAGTGACTAACTGACTCGACAATAAACAGAAGACAGGATTACATCCACAAGTCATGTGAAAACTGGAGTTCAGCTTGGCGATGTGTTTACTAAAGCTTTAATGGCTATAAGACTTATTTATATTTGTTACAAGTTGGGATAGGTATCTATGCTCCAGCTTGATGGGAGTGTTAGAATAATAGTGGGCTTGTTACCCAAGCTTACCAAACCTATAAATCTATGCTTACATCCGCCATTGTAAACATATAAGAATTCAACTATTTCTCCTACATAAATCTTACCACCTACAGGCTCATGAACATAGGACTTGTTTAAAACATATAAATATATTACAATACATTTACATTTGGAAAGTAGTTGTATCAAATATTTTATCGTTTTCAAGTAATTATTAAACTTAAAAACGACACAAATTAATTTAGATATACATCTACCATAGTTGTTATAAATTTATCATAACTTTATTCCTAAAACTCAACTTCCCAAACTTTTACTACATTTATAATTATTTAACTGAGAAGAGTTCATGAACAATTTGAGCTTGGCTTGTGGCTAGTTGATCTTGAGCAACAATGAACTCGATAAGGCTCAGTTCATTTCCACTCCTACATATGGTAAAATCATTAATTTACTCCCTCTTTTCCATTTTTCTTTCTTCTAATTTTTTGTGTGTGAGACATGGATTATAAGACGTGCGAAAAAAAACCTTTAATGTTAATTTATATATTTTCAGTATTGTTAATATTAATTTAACTTTATTAAAATAAATACAAACTTAAAACATATATGTGTTTTTGGCTTGTCTTAAAGATTATGCCTGCACAACCAAAAAAGAGAGAAACTAAAACGGGACATAATAGTATGAGATATTATATAACTTCTCACACATTTAGACCATTTCATGTCTGACAATCTACTTTGTGAAGGCAACAAATAGTGCTATATCTCAGTCCTCTTACATGTTGCAAGACCGTCTCTAACCACAATTTTATTCGGACATATATTTTTGCAACCAGCATGACAGTATTTTAAATGTGATGTGAAAAAGAAAAAGAAAATCACTTCAATTCCAGGTTGCTTAGTAAACTTAAATTGTACCAGTAACATCAACAATCATTTTCTAGTTGTTCTTTAATTAGACAAAAACAAGTAGATACTAAGACTTGAATTTTAATTTACACATTCTAATGTTGAGAGTTCAACCCAATTAGAAGAAATTTCCAGGAAATAGGTCAGAGCTTCATACCATGATATGCTTCATTATATGACCCATCAGATCAAATCGAAAGCCATCAACCTGCAAGAAGTTCATTCAATACGTAGTGATTATGTTGCTGAGCCTCTTCGAAGAATCAGATTCAATCAATTGTTTGTTTTAGTTTTCTCTTTTTCTTTGCAAGTCAAAATCCATTCTTACAGTAAAGTTTCTTTCGGGAAAAATCATTCCCTAAAGCAATATATGAATACAACAAATGCATGCGAGAGAAAAGAGAGAGATGGAGGGAGAGAGAGACTTCCACTCAAAATATGATTATGTGTGCGTGCAGTGGGTGGGTGGGTTGGTGAAAGATACTTAGAGATAAAGATGTATATACGAGGTTCTATACCTAAAATCCCGATAATTCTTAAATCACATCTGATAAACTCAAGTTATCTCTAACACTAATTACACAAGTTACCATTCACAATCCACACAGAATACTAAATGAAGCATTATCTTAGCATACAATGACGTTACTTTAGCTTGTAGTGGGGATTTCTTTGAGAGTAGAAGAAAATGTGTACAGCAATAAATTACCTTATAATCAACTGCCCAACATAAAAGATCATCAAGAATCAGACGTTCAACCATAAAATGCTCACTGGCTGTATTGTTTACGCATGTGCTATGCTCTATATAACCGTTGGTGTTCCTTCTCAGATAGTAACCTGGAACAATCTGTAAAATCATAAAAGGATTGAATGACAAAAGGCTTAGGAAGAATAAAAAAATTATTAGACTGGATAATCTGAAATATAAAGAGAAGTGAACCATAGAATCCCAAAAGCAGGTACAAAATAGAATTGATGAAGTAAGTTTCACCTTGTCAAGCACCGAGTTATCATCAATAGGACCACTTCCATGTAAATGATTATAAACAACATCCAACACAACACGAAGACCAATGCGGTTGAGTGCCTGAAATTAAATAACATTTGAGAACACAAGATAAGCTCATTAAAAGATTAACACAAAAATCTCATGTATGAGCAATGGAATTTAACACTATATTATGTAGTCCTGTCATGCAGAAGAAAATACAACCTACCTGGACCATCTTCCGAAATTCAATTGTACGGCATGAACCGTTTGGGTTACTTGCGTAACTTCCTTTAGGCACTCCCCAGAGTACGGGATTATATCTTTGTTATGAAAAGTTAAACAGGAAAAACATTAAACCACAAATAAATAAGTAAATAATATTGATAATAATAATAATAATAATTGACAGAAATTAGAAAAGCAAAAAAACAACAAATGACTCAAGCAATAAGAAGAAACCTTATAAATTGACATTTAGGAATGAAATATTTACCCCCAGTTGTATCCATCCTCATTTTTGATTGCCGTGATGTACTCCTGTTGCTCAACTGAGTCTGGTGGTAAAGATTCAAGCATCTGGGTATCTGTTAAAGATTTAATGTTAGTCACATGAATAATAGCAATAAATACACGATTGAGACAAAGCTGAACCATGAGATGTAAAGTACAGTTAAAAAAAACACTCTTCTAAAATCTAAATAAGCAACCACAACATGTATCTCAATCAGTAGATATCAGCAGCATATAGGTCGTAAAAATGTTCTAAAAGCTAGGTTCAAATATATGCTATTGGGGAAGTGAGAGGCCAGATAAATACAAGGTGCTTGATGATAAAGCATATACTTTGTAACAATCTTATTCATTTATTAATAAAAAGTATTAATTTATTAAAGGCTTTTAATTATCTACATGATGCTGCTTTATAATATGTGATAAATACATAGTTTTAAACAATGCTTTTAGAATAATGATGATGATCATTCTAATGAGATCTAAATTCTTAGAAAGCTTAAAACTAAAATAGTTCTCAATCGTTGGATTACTAAATTGGGGATTAGTTAATCCGGATAGATTGGTACATACGTTGCTAGCTCATTGGATGAGGACGAATGATCTCATGATCATTTGTGTGGAGACACTAAAGCAAGTATGTAGGTGCTTATTAGAGAATAAGTTCACTGAACGTGGCTCGCTAAGGAATATCTAATGGAGTTTTACTTGTCTGTCAATAGGAATTCCTGTAGTGATAGTAGTACAAGTGATCCTTGGACTTGAGATCATCATAGTATCTTGTGTATGATGAATTATACTTTGACTTATTCCTTAAGACCCTTAGGGTATATAAAAGGGTATGCTTGGGTATAATAAGTCGTACATGGAGATAATGCATGATCAATAAAGAATCTACCGCTTCTAGTAAAAGAAGAAAAATGTCCTATGTGATTCGATAAATGACAACCTAGTAATCTTTGGCTAAGGCAAAATGAAATCAGAAAAGAGTTTCTAATTTGCATTATTTGGAGTTGAGTATTTAAGAGTCGAAATACATATAATTAAATAAAATAAGACTTGACAGTAATTTTGTGACGCCCCCAAAATAGGTATACAACACCCATTCTGAGTCGCCAAAATACATGATACAGAAACAACTACATCTTTACTGTTACAACATAAGAACTGTGAGTTTAAATACAAATATTGTCATCTAGACAATATTCACACTCAAATAAGTCCTAATTATAATTATTGATACATTATTTCACAAAAATGGTGATGACTACTAAAATAACTTCTAGAACCATCATTCCATACCCCGACTAGTACTCGCTACATTCTCGCCTCCTGAGAAAAATGGAATAAAAAGGAAAAGGGTGAGCTCAACTAGCCCAGTAAAGAACATTATGACTAAGATAATACATAACAAATTATCGTTAGTCTTCAACAGGGAAAAAATCTAATAGAATACAATAGACAACAAGTTTTAAATCAATAAAAACAGCAAACCATTAGAAGAGTCAAGTAGAGAATGAGTTCTACTATCTTCTAAGATTTAAAAGTCCATCATCAATATTTTATCCCTGTAACAACAATCAATAACCATCTTTAATCAAATATTCATCTTTGCACTACAGGCCAAAGATATTTATTTGTATCACCAGTCGGTCATGTTCATCTCAACACCTGTTCATCTTTGCACTACGGGCCAAAGATATTCATCAGTTAATCATTCATCTTTGCACTACAGGCCAAAGATATTCAGTAATATTATCATTTAGGACTGAGGATGATGAAAAATATCTTAAAGAAAACGAATCTAGTGAAACAAAATAACAAATATTAAGGATTCGTATTTCGATTTATCCATGTCCAAAAATACCTTATAATTATTCATAGTGAAGTAAAATTCAAGAATGATCAAAACATGGATACAATCAAAGCTAGTACCCAGAATAGATATTTTGGACGAAAAGAAAAAAATTTTATTTTTCGGTGAATAGTAACTCGTGAATAGTAACTCATGAATAGTAACCTCGACGTGAAAAGTTTCAAATTTGATAAAAATTTCCAACCAATATTTCGGCATAATGATATTGAAGAAATAATATCATTTTCGAATAAAATAACATCCCTTACCTCGTAAAGACAGTACTTCTGGTCGGAATACCGGTATAAGGCTGAAAGAAACTTGCTCTGATGAATAGAAACTCTCAAAGTATCTAAATACTCACAAAATACACTCAATAATCTAGAGAGAGAAAGAGAGAAAACTTGTTTCTGGTGTGATTTTTAATTCTAACTTAGCCTTCTATTTATAGGAAAATGTTAGCACGCCGAAGTAGACTTAACCTGCAACCTGATGGCTTTACCTGCTACTATTCAAGCCTACCACATTTGAATAAAAATCTCAGCACATTTCTTCACCAACCAAGAGTGGGGCCCACCAATTCTAGAATTTTCCACCAAAATGATAAACTCTGAAAATTCAACAATTCCTAAACCAGTCATCTCGTAAAATTCATAATAAATCATACGTTCATTTTTAACGGTTCAAAATTTGTGGACATATACTCAACTTATATATGTATAACATATCCAAAAATTACCACGATCCAACGGTCGGATTAAAAATTATAACCCCCGCAAAATATCTCAAAAACCCTGATTTTTAATACCTCCATTCTGACAAAAATACTGATAAAAATCTCAACATTAACTCCTTCATTTTTAACCACAAAAATATATCCCTCATTTATATCCACATAAAATAAATATTTCCTTATCATATGAATCAATAATTAATTATTCACAAATAATATTACAGAATCACATTTATGACAACCAGGCCGTTCCCAGGAAAGAGGAGGCTTTCCAATAAGGATTTCTCCTTACTGGCGCGCAATTAGATGACCAAACCTCTCCTTAGACAGAGCTTTCTAGACATTGCCAATAATGTTATCTAATAATATTATTCAAATAATATGAATTATTGATCTGATAATGGGAAATACTGTGTAGTGACAATTATTGAAACAACAGTAATATAAAATATCAACGCAGCAATTATTGAATCAATAAAATAAAATACTGAACAGTAATTACTGTAACCATTATTGAGTAGTGCCTTCTTACGTAAGAATCAATAATTGGTACAATACAGTGTGCTACTGTGCAACAACGAGTATTACTGTGTTTTAACCACCGGGCATTCCAACAGTATTAACGGTAACAACTACGCCGTTATTTATAAACAACTTATACTTGTCATTTTCTTCATCCAATCGCTTTCCGTTATGGGGCCCACAAAAGACTGCGCCGTCGTACGAATATTCCCCGACAGGAAGAATATTCCACGACCAAACGAATATTCCCCGACAACAATGAATATTTTATAACCACCTGCTTATTTGAAATATTTGTGCATTTTACCCATAACTAACCTCATTAATCAATTTAACCTTTACTATTTCAAAATAATAAATAGAGGGAATTTAAATTTCATTTATTAATAATTTGAGGTCTTACAACCTCGCCTCCTTATGAAATTTTGTCCTCGAAATTGACGTACGTACCTGGTGTTTCGAAAAGATATGGATACCTCGCTTTCATTTCCGTTTCTAACTCCCAGGTCATTTCCTCAATAGCATGGTTTCTCCACAAAACTTTAACTCGTGGTATGACCTTTGTGCGTAGGACATGCTCCTTTCTATCCAAGATCTTGACAGGTACCTCTTCGTACGTTAAGTCTTCAGCTATCTCGTCCGGTTCTAACTCAATAACATGGTCTGGGTCTTTCACATATTTACGTAACACAGATATATGAAAAACATTATGAACACGAGACATACTTGGAGGTAACGCGAGTCTATAGGCCATATTTCCTACTCGGTCAAGAATTTGAAATGGACCAATAAATCGTGGATTGAGCTTTTCTCTCTTCCCAAATCTTGTAACTCCTTTCCATAGAGCCACACGCAACAATACATGATCCCCAATGTCAAATTCCACGTCCTTTCGATGAAGATCCGCATAACTCTTTTGTCGATCCTGTGCCGTTTGTATACGTTGTCGAATCGTTTGGATCTTCTCTGTAGTCATTCGTACCAACTCTAGTCCTAGCAACGTTGCTTCTCCCACCTCATCCCAACATACTGGAGAGCGACACTTTCGTCCATATAATGCTTCAAATGGGGCCACACCTATACTTGCCTGATAACTGTTATTGTAGGAGAATTCTACCAATGGTAGGTACTTATCCCAACTCCCTTTGAAATCTAGGACACAAAGTCTTAATAGATCTTCAAGAGTTTGAATAGTCCTCTCTGATTGTCCGTCCGTTTGAGGATGGTATGCCGAACTAAATCGTAAATCTGTGCCCATAGCTTTTTGCAAGCTAACCCAAAATCTTGAAGTGAATCTTGGGTCACGATCTGAAACTATGGATACTGGCATGCCATGCAGTCTCACAATCTCATCTACGTATATATGAGCAAGACGTTCAAGGGAATAAGTCTCCCGTATTGGCAAGAAATGAGCAGACTTGGTTAATCTATCAACAATAACCCAAATAGCATTTATGCCTTGAGAAACCGTGGGAAGACCAGTAACGAAATTTATGGTAATGTGTTCCCACTTCCATTTCAGAATCTCAAGTGGTTGCAATGGACCCTTTGGCACTTGATGTTCCGCCTTTACACGTTGACAAGTTAAACACCTCGAGATAAACTTTGCAATCTCTCTCTTCATATTATTCCACCAAAATGTATGTCGAAGATCACGATACATTTTGGTACTTCCAGGATGGATTGCAAATGGTGTATTGTGTGCTTCCATCATGATCTTGTACTTCAAATCAGAATCGTTAGGAACACAAAGTCTGGAGTGGACTCGAAGTATTCCTTCTTCATCGATTCTTGCTTCTAGAATAGCACCTTCTTGCACTTTCTTCTTCATACGCATCAACTCCGGGTCTGTGGTTTGAGCAACTTTAACTTTATCAATTAAAGTTAGTTCTATGCGTATACTTGACATCATCGCACTCGTTCCTGCATATGATCTTCTACTCAACGCGTCAGCTACCACGTTTGCTTTTCCAGGATGATATTGAATAGTGTGGTCGTAATCTTTCAACAGCTCGAGCCAACGTCGTTGCCGCATGTTGAGTTCTTTTTGAGTGAAGAAATATTTGAGGCTTTTATGGTCTGAATAAATCTCCACTTTCTCCCCATATAGATAGTGCCTCCAGATCTTTAGCGCGAAAATGACTGCTGCCAACTCTAGATCATGAGTAGGATAATTTCTCTCATATTCCTTAAGTTATCGCGAGGCATAGGCTATAACTTTCTCACGTTGCATGAGAACACATCCTAGCCCTTTGCCTGAAGCATCGCTGTAGATAACAAATCCATCCAAACCAGATGGTGTGGTCAAAACAGGTGCCGAAATGAGTCTCCTCTTAAGCTCTTGAAAACTCTTCTCGCATTCCTCGCTCCATACGAATTTGATATCTTTCCGAGTCAGCTGAGTTAACGGGGTAGCGATTCGAGAAAATCCTTCCACGAATCTCCGATAATAACCAATTAAGCCCAGAAAACTACGTACTTCGGTCACCGTCTTTGGTTGCTCCCAACTTTGTATTGCTTCAATCTTCGCCGGGTCAATAGATACTCTATGTTTTGACACCACGTGCCCTAGGAATGCTACTTCCTCAAGTCAGAACTCGCATTTCTTCAACTTAGCATAAAACTTGTTTTCACGCAGCCTTTGGAGTACCAGCTTCAAATGATGCTCATGATCTTCACGGCTTTTGGAATATATGAGGATGTCATCAATAAAGACAACAACGAATTGATCCAAATAATCCTTGAATACTCGGTTCATCATATCCATGAAAGCCGCATGAGCATTAGTCAATCCAAAAGACATGACTAGGAATTCATAATGTCCGTACCGAGTTCTAAAGGCAGTCTTTGGAATATCCTCAGTTTTAACCTTCAGCTGATGATATCCAGAACGAAGATCGATCTTTGAAAAGAATTGTGCTCCTTGTAACTAGTCAAACAGGTCATCAATACGAGGTAGCGGATACCTATTCTTAATAGTGACATGGTTTAATTCCCGGTAATCAATACAAAGTCGCATACTCCCGTCTTTCTTCTTTACAAATAAAACAGGAGCACCCCAAGGAGATGTACTAGGACGAATGAAACCGATGTCCAACAACTCTTGTAGTTGGACCTTTAACTCCTGAAGTTCAATAGGAGCCATTCGATATGGGGTTTTAGAAATGGGCTTTGTACCAGGTTCAAGATCAATAAAGAATTCAATTTCACGTTCCGGGAGTAGACCGGGAAGTTCTTCAGAAAATACGTCAGGAAAGTCAATAACAACAGGAATATTATTCAAATTTGACGTGTCTTTATTCAAATCCATAACATGGGCTAAGAAAGCTTGACATCCATTTTTTAATAAACGAATGACTTTATGGCTTGATATAACAGTGATTGATTTTAATGGTTTAGTTGCTTGAATTCGTACAACAGGTTGGTTAGGAATATAAAAACTAACAACCTTACGAAAACAATCAATTTTGACATGATGAGTAGTTAACCAATCAATCCCTAAAATCACATTAAAAGCAAGTATCTTTAAAGAGATAAGGTCAACAGGTAATGTGATGGTGCCAACTTGGATCAAACAAGATTTATAAACAGTGGATGTGATGAAAGTTTCTCCTAACGGAGTCTCCACAGATAAATCAAAGTCTAACTTCTCCGGAGTCAAGTTTAAACGTTGAGCACAAGCAAGAGAGATAAAAGAATGGGTAGAACCGGTATCTAATAAGGTATAAACTTCGCATGAATTTATGATTAGCTTACCCGTGATCACCTCGTTTGGGTTCCTCGCATGTTGACCAGTCACGACAAACGCTCTTCTAGGAACCGTTGACTTTATCTTTTCTGGGACAGCTTTTTGAGTCACCATCCCCGCTAGACTTGGTTTTGCTACAGTGCAATCTCGAGCGATATGTCCTTCCTTTCCATAATTATAACATACCTTAAACTGTTGTGGGCAGTTTGGGCTGATATGTCCTTCTTTTCCGCACTTATAGCATATAACCGGTGGTCGTTCTCCTCCCTTGGAACCAGTTGCTGCTGGTGCTGACGTCTTCGTATTGTCATTGTTGAATCTCCTCTTTTTAAAATCTCCTCCCGACTCGCTTCTTCTATTTTCATAGCCACGATTACCACCAGAGTGGTTGCCGTTCTTGTCTGTATTTTTCTTTCTCCGTTGGTTATCATTATTCTGATGACTGCTGTCACTGATATGATCCTGGTTGTGGTCCCTCAGTTGACCGTACTCGTTATCTCGCTCTAATAATTGAGCCCTATTGACAAAATCTGAATAGAGAGAAAATTTATGAGAAATGAGATATTGACGTATGCCGGATTTTAAGCCTCTCAGAAACATCCTCGCCATACGTTCCTCATTCTCCACCAAATGAGGTGCAAACCTGGACAACTCTGCAAACTTCGTCTCGTACTGAGACACCGTTATGTTATTCTGCTCCAGTCTAATAAACTCTACCTTCTTCATATGACGAATACTTTCAGGAAAGTACTTGTCATTGAACAGTTTCTGAAATGTCTCCCAAGACATGCTGAGTGCAGCTGGATGGGTACGCTTCACAGACTCCCACCAGTAGTCTGCCTCGCCACGGAACATAAAAATGGCGAATGGAACCTTCTGTTCCTCCGTGCATCCCAAGACATCGAATATCTTGGTAATTTGCTTGACCCACGTTTCTGCCATGATCGGATCCGACTTTTCCTTAAATTCTAGTGGTCCCAATTCTTTGAACTGTTTGGCTGTGACAAACCGTGAATTGCTATCATTTCCTCCTGTATTTTGAACACGAGTCTCACTCGTCTGGTTTTGCATGAATTGCAAAAAACTTCTAAACATTCCATCGTTCATCATCTGCTCATTGGTGTTGTTTGTGAGACCCCAGATTTTATGAATAAATATTTAATTTTTCTTGAAATATTTTTTTTTTATATTATGGTGTGGATTTGATATAATAGTTATGGGTAGTATTTATAAATTTTGCAAAGTATGCAAGTTGTCATATTATATTCAATTGGTCAGGGAATATTCTTTTTGTCGGGGAATATCTGTACGACGGTACAATCATTGGTGGACCCCACAACGGAATTATTGTCGGATTGAGAAAACGACAAAAAATACTTTATGAAAATAACGGCGAAAGTTTTACCATTGTTACTGTTGAACTACTCGGTAGTAAAAGTACAGTAATACGTGTGGTTGCATAGTAGCACACGGTATTGATTATTAATGCTTATGTGAGAAGTTACTCAGTTTGATTCAATTATTGTCAGTTAATAATATGAATTATTTAGCGATAATGACGTTTTGTTTTATTCGTATTATTAACGTAATAAAACAGAAACATCTTTTTATATAAAACAGAATACTTTATTAAAGTTATTCTATAAATAGAATATATTATATTTTATTTAAAAGATTTTTCTTTAAATATGGACCGTCAGATTAAAATAATCAATCTGGACCGTTCATAGATTAGTTACTATGCATTCTATTTTTCTATAAATAGCAGCTCATTCCTTCATTATTTTTTACGAATTCACCGAACTCTAGAGAGAGAAACTATAGAGAGAAACTATAGAGAGAGAGAAGAAGAGTATTCTGCTACTTAACTACTTCCTTATTTCAGCTCTTCTTTAAAACGGTAAGGGATATTATTCTTTCGTATTCAAGAAGAGAATTTTTGTTATTCCATTTCTTATTATTCTATTGGAATAACCTGTATATGCGGAATACCCTATACTTGGTGACATTCTTCTATTATTCTGTTGGAACATCCTGTCTGTGTGTTTTACACCGGACCTGGTTCCGTTTTTATTATTATTCTGTTGGAACATCCTGTCTGTGTGTTTTACACCGGACCTGGTTCCGTCTTTATTATGATTCTGTCGGAATATCCTGTCTGTGTGTTTTACACCGGACCTGGTTCCATTATTTATTATACTGTTCTTTATTATTCTGTCGGAATATCCTGTCTGTGCGTTTACGCCGGACCTGGTTCCATTATTTATTATTCTGTTGGAATAACCTGTCTGTGCGGTCTATCGCATGCATGGTGATTTCTTTTGTTATTTCATTCTTTATTGTACTCAGTTGGTTAAGTTTTGACTTCTATACTCCATGAAATTAGTGGAATATCCTTGATATTTGCGCTTCATCTAGTATCTATTCATGAAAATATTATCCTGATCATTCTTGAATTTTACTCAACAAAGCTGTATCATGTTGACAATTTGGACGTTGTTAATTCCTGGATAAATTAATTCTTGAACTTGTTTTATTGAATTCTTATATCATTGTCATCATCCTCATGTTTATAAAATGTTGAAAGTCATCTGTGGCCTGTAGTGCATAGATGGACTTGGTATGATTATGACCAGGGATCATTCGGTATAATCATGACCGTAATGTTACAAATGAAGTGGTAAAAGTCCTCATTGGCCCGTAGTGCATTGATGGACAGTTGTTGGCATGATCATGACCATTAATGAATACACGAATATCCTTGGCCGTAGTGCAGGGGTGATTCGATGATGTGGATTATTTTATTAAGCTGAGTCTCAGCGATCACAGTGTTAAAAAACCTTTTAAATCATAAAAGATAGTAGAGTTTATTTTCTACTTGACTCTTTTAATGGATTGCATGTTCCGCTGCAGTTAAACTTGATGTCTATTATGTTTTATCAGTTTAACATTGTTGAAGGCTAATGATAATTTATTCTGCATTATCTTAGTCATAATATTTCTTACTGGGCTAGTTGAGCTCACCCTTTCTTTCACTGTTCTCTTCAGGAAATGAGAACGTAGCTGGGGCAAGTCGGGGAACGGAGTGATGGTCCGAATGATAGTATTAGTTAGTAGTCCTCACTATTCTATGTAATGATGTATTAATAAATGTAATGAGGACTCCTTTTGAGTATGAATACTCTCTAGAAGATAATATTTGTATTCAAACTAACAGTTTATGTTTTGTCGTATTGTACACGACAGTTGTATTAGAAAGTTGTATTTGTATTTTGTACCATGTATCTGACGACCCAAGATGGGTGATGTATACCTGATTTTGGGGGCGTCACATTGTTCACAGGAGGAACATTGCCAGCCTGTTGCACGTTCTCCTCGTTAGTAAGCACCGGTGTCTCCACGGTCTCATTTACTCCACTGTTAACATTCTCAGTCGACATTCTCAAATACTGCCATAAAACAAGGGTTAATTAAATAAATTAACAAATCACATAATACCCCTATATTATGACTGACCAATAAATAAGCTTAGGTAGGACACACTAGCGAAGAATTTATTCGTCTCTCCCCTCCTAGTTCTATTCTTTGATCTCCGCCAGAGATCATATCCCTAAGCTCTGATACCAACTGTGACGCCCCCAAAATAGGTATACAACACCCGTTCTGAGTCGCCAAAATACATAGTACAGAAACAACTACATCTTTACTGTTACAACATAAGAACTGTGAGTTTAAATATAAATATTATCATCTAGACAATATCCACACTCAAATAAGTCCTCATTACAATTATTGATACATTATTTCACAAAAATGGTGAGGACTACTAAAATAACTTCTAGAACCATCATTCCATACCCCGACTAGTACTCGCTACATTCTCGCCTCCTGAGAAAAATGGAACAAAAAGGAAAAGGGTGAGCTCAACTAGCCCAGTAAAGAACATTATGACTAAGATAATACATAATAAATTATCGTTAGTCTTCAACAGGGAAAAAATCTAATAGAATACAATAGACAACAAGTTTTAAATCAATAAAAACAACAAACCATTAGAAGAGTCAAGTAGAGAATGAGTTCTACTATCTTCTAAGATTTAAAAGTTCATCATCAATATTTTATCCCTGTAACAACAATCAATAACCATCTTTAATCAAATATTCATCTTTGCACTACAGGCCAAAGATATTTATTTGTATCACCAGTCGGTCATGTTCATCTCAACATCTGTTAATCTTTGCACTACGGGCCAAAGATATTCATCAGTTAATCATTCATCTTTGCACTACAGACCAAAGATATTCAGTAATATCATTATTTACGACTGAGGATGATGAAAAATATCTTAAAGAAAACGAATCCAGTGAAACAAAATAACAAATATTAAGGATTCGTATTTCGATTTATCCATGTCCAAAAATACCTTATAATTATTCATAGTGAAGTAAAATTCAAGAATGATCAAAACATGGATACAATCAAAGCTAGTACCCAGAATAGATATTTTGGACGAAAAGAAAAAAATTTTTATTTTTTGGTGAATAGTAACTCGTGAATAGTAACTCATGAATAGTAATCCCGACGTGAAAAGTTCCAAATTTGATAAAAATTTCTAACCAATATTTCGGCATAATGATATTAAAGAAATAATATTATTTTCGAATAAAATAACATCCTTTACCTCGTAAAGACAGTATTTCTGGTCGGAATACCGGTATAAGGCTGAAAGAAACTTGCTCTGATGAATAGAAACTCTCAAAGTATCTAAATACTCACAAAATACACTCAATAATCTAGAGAGAAAGAGAGAAAACTTGTTTTTGGTGTGATTTTAAATTCTAACTTAGCCCTCTATTTATAGGAAAATGTTAGCACGCCGAAGTAGACTTAACCTGCAACCTGATGGCTTTACCTGCTACTATTCAAGCCTACCACATTTGAATAAAAATCTCAGCACATTTCTTCACCAACCAAGAGTGGGGCCCACCAATTCTAGAATTTTCTACCAAAATGATAAACTCTGAAAATTCAACAATTCCTGAACCAGTCATCTCGTAAAATTCATAATAAATCACACGTTCATTTTTAACGGTTCAAAATTTGTGGACATATACTCAACTTATATATGTATAACATATCCAAAAATTACCACGATCCAACGGTCGGATTAAAAATTATAACCCCCGCAAAATATCTCAAAAACCCTGATTTTTAATACCTCCATTCCGACAAAAATACTGATAAAAATCTCAACATTAACTCCTTCATTTTTAACCACAAAAATATATCCCTCATTTATATCCACATAAAATAAATATTTCCTTATCATATGAATCAATAATTAATTATTCACAAATAATATTACAGAATCACATTTATGACAACCAGGCCGTTCCCAAGAAAGAGGGGGCTTTCTAATATTTACTCAAAGGTTCTTTTATGATTAATGTTAAAATATATATTATCTGGAAAGTCGTTAATCGCTAGGGAGGCTTATCCCTATTGTAGAATAAATATTATTTATTTAAATAAATTAATATTTTAATTTATTTATTTAAATAAGATTAGAATTGTTCTAATTGATTTATTCACAACCGGTTTAATATGGAGAACCTAAAGGGTCACACCATAAAAGGAAGAATAATTATTTAAGAAGTTAATGGCATAATCGTAATAATAAGTTAAATATATTTAATTTAATCTATGGTGATAGAATAAATTAAATAGCTTAATATTTATTATTTAATATTTTGGAAATATTAAATATAAATTAATAAGAGGAGTCTTAATATTATTATTTAATTCCTAAAGGAGTTTAAAAATTAATTAATAAAAGTACTCTCATATATCCTAATAACATTAGGAGCCTAATTAATTAAAAGAGTTTAATTAATTATTCCTAATAAGATTGGGAACATAATTAATTAAAGGAGTTTAATTAAATTAAAATAAAACTCAATTCCTTAATTGTTAAGGAGGGTTGCCTACATCTATAAATAAGAGGAGTCTTATTATGGGTAAGGGTTGTTGTTGTTGACTTTTTCATAACATACGTAATTCTAATAGTTGGGAGAGTACACCCTTTTCTATGGGAGATAAAAAAAAATTAGGATTTTGGCAAATACCCATCTTGAATGTTTCTTTTTCCTTGGTAGATTACCTCTAGAGGTCAAACACTTGGGTGGCTAACATTGATCAAAAAAGAAGGAACCAAACCCGGTGGATTCAAGTTGAACGCGAAAAAGATTGGAGGTGAACTTGTACCTGAGGAAGCTCGAATCTTCAAGGGTATAATTCTTGTTCTTTATCTTTTTGTTTAATTAATAATTGTGCATAAAGGAGATCCAGATATATGATTTGTAAAATTTTAAAACTCTATTTTATCACGTTTCTGCTTAATTTGTGCAATTTGATTGCGTTAATGAATCTTACAAACCTAACAGCTTGAGGGGAAACAAATCATAAAATAAATGTTTATAATTCATATAATATGGAATCTGAGTATAAAATAACAAAAGAAAATGTTTATAGGAATATTGCTATCTTAGGGCTCTAAACAGATACTTTCGGATGCGGATACATGTATATCCGTATCTGTTTCTGAAAAAAGATAAATTAATATTAATATTCATATTCGTATCCGACAGATATACAATATAAAATATCCTTATTCATATCCGCCGAAAAATATTAGAATATGGATATTATTATTCGTATCCGTTTTGTACAATACAATATGG
The DNA here is from genome assembly GCA_016801055.1 of Panax notoginseng. Taxonomy (NCBI): domain Eukaryota; kingdom Viridiplantae; phylum Streptophyta; class Magnoliopsida; order Apiales; family Araliaceae; genus Panax; species Panax notoginseng. The sequence continues at coordinate 158,036,097 of CM029015.1, read as the reverse complement.
ATAAATATATCAAATATCCGTGTATCTGTCTCCATATCCGTATCCGTAACCGCATCCATTCAAAATAAAATTTTAAAGTTTCAATTTTTAAAAAAAATTCTAGCACAATGTTAAATTAATAACAAAAAAAGTATTCACTTAATCAAATAATAATTAGAAATGATGTCTAATCAACCAAGTAAAATAATAAAACTAGATATCATATACATATGTAATTTTTTTTATATCGCATATTATAAAATAGCCATAAAAGATGTATAATCAATTGATGTTAATACTATTATACATTGTATACCAATATTAAATGAGAGATTTATATATGCATATGTTATGTATATGTATATATACATATATATATATATATATATATATATATATATATATATTGAAATTACCGATACAGATATTAATGGATATGAATATGCATATATCTGTATCCGTATTCGTTTTAGATGGATACGAATATGGATAATATTTTCTTTGACACGGATACAGATAATAGCCGCTTTGATACAAATACGGATACAAATTTTCGGAGCGAATATCGGATATTTTGAACTCCATTTACAGCCCTACTTACCTCCCCTCTCTAATAGCTTAAGCTTTAAAAGCACCAATCCTTGCCATGATAACATGACATTAGATTAAGAATAACATGTGCAATGTTCTAAAAGGCGCTAGGCGAGAGGCGGGCGGCCAAGGCGGCCAAGGGGGGCCTAGCGTCTAGGGGGCCTATGCAGGATTTTTTATTTTAAGCCAATTTTAATATTTTATCTTACATTTATCCAAACAAAGCAATAATGTAAAGCAAGACAATATATAATAAAGATAATAAAGGCATTTACTTAAAGTTCAAACGCATATCCATATTGCTAATGTCAAAGGTCAAACACAAACATGCAATTGTTCAAAGTTCAAACATATTTTTAACGTATTAGTTTTATTCATAAATAAGATTGCTATTAAATAATAAAATTTAAAATTTCAAGATTTTAATTCAATATTAAAACTTAAGAAACTAAACATAAATTTAAGAATTATATTGAATTAAACTAAATATTACAAATGTATCATCATTTATATAATTTGAAGTTGGTACAAGTTCAAAAAAGTACAACTATAATAAAATTATCCATTTTGACTTGATATTGTTCACTTCTTGTTGTGATTTGATATATTACAATTTGTATTATGAATATGATAAATCATTAGAAAAATAAATATATCAAGATCTGGTTTGGATAGTTATTAAAAAAAATACTCTCCGCTTAATCCCCGCTTAATTTTCTGGAGAAATTTTTTTGCCGCCTTGGGCTTAGGCGAGGGGCCAAGGGGGGCCTAGCACCTAGGCGGGGCGCCAAGGGGGGCTTAGCGCCTAGGCGAGAATTTTTAGAACACTGAACATGTGTTTAAACCACATTACCTCTTTACTAGTACACCACATATGCAATACCCAAAAATAAAAATAAAAATAAATATTAAATAATAAAAATTATTTTATTTTAAAACATATTAATTGGACCTTGTTTTTTTTTTAGTTGGGTCAAATTGTATTTAAGTTATGTGGACTAAAATATGTAAGAGACAGTTATTTGGGCTTAAAGTAATTGGGTCTAATTTATAATTGTGTAAAATTTCTAAAACCTATTAAATTAGGAGAGTTAGTAAAATATATTAATTAATAAACATGTAAAACCTAACAATACTACATCATATTTGACACAAACCCTATATAATTTTCGTTGGTTCTTAGTCTGATAAACAAACGGAGGAGGTGCTTGTGCTGTGGGAAACCTAGGAGCAGAGTCTCATTTTTTTTCAAGTTCAAGTAAGTTCTTATAATTACTACATGCGTGGGGCAATACATATGTGATGGGCGGTCATCATATAAGTCAAAGAGTGAACTGAATTATTTGATTACATCATGCGGTATGAATATCTTGGTATGGAACGGAGGATATGTTATTTATCTAATATATATAGATAGATGGTATATAAGGATTTTTTTTTCACATCAAATTGCTAATTCAGATTTTAATAAGGTTGTATAAAAAAAATTGTTATCATTGTGCAAGGAAAAGCTACTGGAATATATAAGGATTATATATATATATCATGTAGGTTGCATATTATATATATATATATATATATATATATATATATATATATATGTTAATAAACTTTTGGTCATGAAATTTATAACAGAATTAATAAATCAATTGAAGTTATGTATATTAATTTGAATTAATTAATTTTGTCGATATAGTTATAAAAAATTTTAATAATAAAATTTAATTGTATTATGTTATTAATGATTGGATTGTAATAAAATCTTATTAAATTATTTAGATTGAACGAAGAGTCTAAACGAGTATTTGGAATATACTTTGGGTATTACATTGCTTAATCCAGGTACGGATTTTGTACTCTTTCAGCGAGACTCTTTTGTTTTTGATTTGTTCGTTTCGTTATTCGTTTCGAAATTTAGTATTGCCTCTCATAATTGCTCCATGTCAATTTATTGTGATAAATTTTTTTTGGCGTTGTATTAGAACTCATATTTGTACTCTTTAGACTAGTGTATCATGTCTAAATTTTATTTTGATATTTATAGTGATGGTCATGTTATTATATTTTTAGAGACTTGTGTTGATGATTCGTTCGATTTAACATGTATACGTTAGAAACCCTTTGTATTGATATTTTGTCGCATGTGTTGTGACGTTATATTCTTGTTAGAATACCGTAGGGTATACCTGAGCTATAACCACCTGTGGGGGTACCACAGGCATGTCCTCTTGGCACCGAGGCATGACACCTTCCGTGGCGGTGTGATCAGTCCACGGCGTCTCCGTTTTGTGCTCCGATGGGAGTTGGCCATTTGGTGTTTTGTTGTGGGAGGCGTATGGGTCGACCCTAGTTTTCTGTTCTGTTTTGTTCTGTGGATTGGTGATGTTTATGCCAAGCACACCTTCCGATTTTACATGCATTGGATTCGCGGTCCAACGTGTGTGACTAAAACCAAGCAGCAGATTGAGCTATCCATCTATAGGGAAGTGCAAGTGCAGTCAGAGTTAAAGAAGCTCATGGTCATAACATTGGAATGCATGCCTGAGGATGTCAGAATCTGTACCTCTGCCAAAGTAGTATGAGAAGTCTTGTAAACTGTGATCAAGGACGAAAACTTCATTCTAAGTTATTTATGACCCTGAAGAAAATGATCAACGTGATGAATGAAGGACTTAATGAGCTTCTCAAATGATCCAGTGCAAATGACAAGATTCATCCCAACAAAGATCTGAACCTTGAGATTCTTTTAAACTTTACAAGAAATATGGGATGCCAAAATTCTTTCCTCTGTTCTAAAGCGAAGGATATGCTATATATATTTTGTTCTAAAAGTCTATCTGATAATGCAATATGATCATTCTGGAGTTGCTACAAGTGATGATTGTTAGCGATGCTCAAGAATGAATATCTCTATCTAACAACATAATTAAATGGCTCAAGCTGAACCACTGACTGTCAAGAGATTGACATCAGTGAGGTATATGACATTATCCTTTTCAAAGGTTTATATTGATGATTATAGAATTATTCTATATGTTGATATATATGTGTTGCATTAATCTTAAATTATTTCAGTATCATATTAAAGAATCATTTTCTACTTCAAAAGGAGAAAGAGAGAGTGCAGGCAAAACTATGATGTACTTTGCGAAATACTGTCTCTTTATCCAAGTTTTAAGCCGAAAATGAACTCTTGAGAAAGATATCTGAAGTATATGCACTGAGAAAATCTACTCTTGTCTTTGTGATTAGAAATGACAATCTCAATATGGAATTGTTCCTTACCATATGAATCTGACTGATCACTAGTTAGAGATTTGTTTTGACAAAATCAGTTCTGAAGCTTGAAAGATTTATCTCCTACTTCGGATGTGGAACTCTTAATGAAAATTATTGATAGTTATTATCTCTGTTCTCAGTAGTGATGTTGCTATTATGAAATTCAGAGATGTTGCCTAAGTTGAGTATTTTATGTTGTTCAACTTTTGCTGATTAAGTTCACTGTGTTATAGAACTAGTAGTCACATAATGTTCTAAGTTTTTGACAAAATATAGTGTAATAAAACTACAGCTGTACCTCGAAGAGTCGTAGAGTTTAATCAACTTAACGAACCAACTAGGTGCAACTCATAGAGCTGATCATTAGTTTACCACAGTTCAAAATCGTAGATCATAGTAAAAGCAAAAGGAGCATCAGCCAAAAAGGAAAAGCTTATCACCCACACTTGTTCTACGAGGAAAGATATTTATACGCGTGCGCGCGCACACACACACACACACACTCATGTAGCATAATATCTGATTTAATAATCATATATGCATATGTGTTTTACATTACTATAATAATGTCATTTCATATGGAAAATTCAATGTCTAAAAGACTTGAATTATCATGAAAACTAACCTAGCAGGACCCAAGCATCTATGGGTACCAAAGATAGAAATCTCATTTAACTTACATGTACAAATATTGTTTGATCTCTATTAAAGATTCCATAAATTGATGTTTGAAGCCCATGTTTGTCATCAAGAAGCTCATGCAAATTGCCAAAACCAAAAATATTCAAATTATCTTTGATGATAATATCTATGGATCATCAGATGCTAGTGCTCAGTCAAGAATTATGCATTTAATCTAGAGATGAAGGAATCTCATGAATATTTAGTGGATCTCTATCCTCCGTGAAATGATTGTCAAAGGATTTATGATCATTGAAGTTTTTATCTCATGATAACAACTATGAAAATGATCTAAGTAGCATGCAAGATCAGAAAATATCACAAGAGCAATGCATATCTCTCAAATCGTAGAACAAATCAACACTACAACTGCAAAAGATGAAGTCAAAAAGCCAAGCCATAAACAGTCAAGCTGATGAGTGGGATTTATACCCGCGAATCGAATATTTTATGACTTAAATAGTTGCATGCTCTCGTAGATTTTATATGGATTTATATGATTATAGTATTATTGTGCTTAATCGATGAATTGCAGAGCTTTACAGGTGTTTTCTAGCATTCAGGGGTAAAACAATCATTTTCTATATACTGGCGCCGCAGCGCCAATGCCCACTGTTAGTCTCGCGCCGCGGGCCCACCTCTTGTCCTTACTGAAGTCAGCTCCGCGCCGCAGTGCCATTCTCTCTATATAGACTCACGCTGCAGCGCGAGTTTCGGTCTCTTGATTAATGACATAGCGCTGCAGCGTCACTCATAGGTTTAATGCTCGCGCCGCGGCGCCACCTCCGGTGCCTAGGCAGAGACCAAATGATTTTGACCTAGAAAAAGAAGGGAGGCGTATATAACATAAAAAAGCTTCTGCATATGAGATAACGGATAACTCAAACCTTATCATATAGATAGCTTAGCTTAAATTAGTTTTTCTTCTGTAATTTCTTTCTCTTAGATTCTCTGTAAATATAGATTAGGTAGAGTAGGGAGAAGTCTGGCATATCCTTGGAGCGACACGAGCAGTGAGCGACACGGATTGGAAAGCTTGATTTGAGCGGAATGCGTGGAGATGGAAGGGCTTTGACAGAGTTTCCTCTTATCCATTTATTTTCTCTTATTTTGTAATCTATAAATGTTGTCTTTACTACTACTTGAATTTGGTTTAATAATCATGAACTGAATATTTGCTCGAAGGTTATAATGGAACCCTTTGTTATTTAAAGTGACTGTCTTATCTCTTTGGTTGGCACCATATGATTTGGTTTGATATATTTGTGCTTTATGATTCTCGCTAAGATATTAGAGATGATTTTGGTAATCTGGTTGATATCGACAGAAGGATTGTAGATTTACACCTAAATATATTAGTATGTGATTGTGGGTCTCGACTGCATAAGTTGTGCGTAGAATAGGCATATCTCTGTGCGCCACATGTGACCTTAATGAGAACTTGTGCTTAATTCCTTGTTATGATTAATTTGCATAGACATATGTAAGACTGCATCTAGCTTGGACGTTCTATTTTGTTCTATTCCCTTTTGGGTGGATCTGGAGAGGATATGTTTGTGCATACCTCGACAGAGGTGCATGAGCACCTGTGTGTTCTCGGTTGACAAATTATCGTGACCATTAAGACCAAAGAGAGAAGGGTAGCTAGTTTGATGAAACATAGCACACCAGGTGCTTGACAGAATGCCTGTGTGGGGTGAAGTTGTTGAAACAACCCGAGTCAAATCTCGAGTCCGAAACAAATCTCGGGTCAAATCCTAGTCCGAATAGAATCAAATCTATCAAAATAAGGCCTCAAACTACTGGCCCAATAGTATCTTCTTGGGTCATCTTAGCTCACCACAAGCTCCCAAAAGGTCATGACTTGAAGGTACTATTGGTAGTTACTTAATTCCTCATATACAGACAAATTTTCCCCCTATCTTTCGATGTGGGACTGGGGTGTTACAAACTCCCTCACTTAAATTTCTGACGTCCCCGTCAGAACTGATCACACACATGGCCCAAAGATCTTTGCCTCTCTAGCCATTGTGGGATAATACCGGCTGACTTCGTGTCCCCACCTCCGGACCTCCATCTCTCCATTGTGGGATAATACCACCAGCCTTCGTGTCCCCACCTCCGGCAACCCGATCAAATGACCCGACCCGTGCTTTCGAGAGTCGGCTTTGATACCATATGAAACAACCCGAGTCAAATCTCGAGTCCGGAACAAATCTCGGGTCAAATCTCGAGTCTGAATCGAATCAAATCTATCAAAATAAGGCCTCAAACTACTGGCCCAATAGTATCTTCTTGGGTCATCTTAGCCCACCACAGGCTCCCAAAAGGTCATGACTTGAAGGTACTATTGGTAGTTACTTAATTCCTCATATACAGACAAATTTCTCCCCTATCTTTCGATGTGGGACTGGGGTGTTACAGTTGTGACCTTAGCTTATAATTCCTTAGATTACCATTCATTATCCATTTACTTGTTTTGTTAATAAGTTAACTAGATTAATCACACTTCCATTCACTACTGTTCGAATAAGACTTTAGCGATACATAGTCGATATTTGGTAAATATTAGTCATAGTTCCTCGTGGGTAAGACACACTCTCTTATCACTGTATTACTTGTTAGATTGCGTATACTTATGTGTGTTTAGTGATCGATTTTCCGACCAACAAGTTTTTTGCGCCGTTGTCGGGGAACTATTATTCTAATATTGTCCAATATTGATTTAATACAATTTAGTCTTACTTTAAACTTGTATATATTTATTTCTTTTATTTGTTTGATCTTCCTTTCGTTTTGCTTTTAAGTTTTCAGATTATGGACTATCAATGTTATCAATGGCCTTATGAGGGAACGACGCAACCAAGCTCGGAAGAAGGACTCGAGAAATTGCAACTTTAAATTGCTAATGCCTTGAGATTTTCTGACAATCTTGAGTGTCAGTTCACTCAGAATGCTTACTGTTAGGATCAAGCTGACTTTGAACCGATTTCCTACCATCCAAACTGCCAGGGTTATCCAACCTCGTGGGACTACAGTTAAGAGCATTATCATGATCCGAATCATGCCTCTCTATTTGACTATTAGTCTCCGCCGCAATATGAATTGATGTCTCGATCCAATGACAGCTTTTTGGAGTACTCAACACAAGAGGAAGAAAGCAGGCTTGAAGAGCTTTTCACCAACTTTATTGAGAGAAATGAGGTTCGAATGGCAAGCCAAGAAGCCGCAGTGCAAAGCCTCGAAAGTCAATTGGGGCTAATCATCAATGCCATCAAAAATCCACCGCAATGCCATCTACCAATCATAATTGATCTCGATGATGAAGAAGTAGAGCAGTGCACGGTGGATTCATGAGGAGAAGGCGTTGAGTGTCACCAAAGTATTGAGGGCAATGTCAATGTGCACACTGACCAACCGGCGGAGGTTGATCTAGAAGAGGAGAGGATCTACAGTGGGGATACTGTCAAGAGTGATCAACAGTTAGAAACCACTCGCACGACTGTGGGAATCCTAGAGGGCCCAACAGAGCACAAAGAATGCTTCCAATTTAATGAAATAGGCGAATTAGTGGATAATTCCAGTGGCAAAAGATTCTTTATGCCGATGGATGACTGGATGGGTGAGGAAAAAGAGGATGATCCATCATCAATGTCTGCCAAAAATCTGAAGGAATTGACGAGTAGGCGGCATGAGAAGGTCATTTTCGCTTGTGAGCCGAATTGAACGGTGTCAGCATAGTCAAGTCGACGACTTTAAAACAATCGCTTGGTGGGGAGGCACCCCCTTCTCGGTATAAATATTATCTGTTTTCCTTTACCTATATCTAGTTTACTCTATAGTTAGTTATTATATGGTTTGTAATAATGCATATTTGCTCCGTAGTGTTTTCTGTTATACTGGTCTTGGCATGTGTAGATAACAAACAGAAAATTTGTAGAAAATGGCATTCGCGTCGCGGCGCCAACCAATATATTGTAATCCGCGCCGCAGTGTCGGCTTCGCGCCACAGCACCAATAGTCACGCTGTAGCGCCAGTGTTAGTTGCCAACTTCTTCTCCTTCGCGCTGCAGCGCCAGCCAACACTGGGCATCTCGCACCGCGGTGCCACTAACTTTCCCTTCCCATTGCTAATCCGCATTGTAGCGCCAACTAATAAAGACAACGCTGCGCCGCGGCGCCACTAGGGAGCCTCAGCTACTGCTAAATCGCGCCGCAGCGCCAAACATAGAATACTGTCTTGCGCCGTGGCGCCAAAAGCGAGATTCAGTTTTTAAAATGCACTGAAGGCCAGCAGTTGTGCCCATTAACCCTCCTTTCTCTTAACATATCTCGACAGCACAAGCAAACCAGATGCCCTTTCTCTCTATAGCACAACTCAGAGCATCTCTAGCAAATTAAAATCCACTATCCCAAACCGAAAGTCTCTATCAATTCACTTGTCAGATTTAGCCCACACGATTTCTCACTAGGGTTTAAAATTGAAGGTATTTTTGTTGGATTTCATTCAAGCAGAATTCTTTTTGGTTTAATTGTGGATTTTTTGTGAAATTGTTTTTCTCTGTCGATTTGGGTGATTTCCACTGACGAAAATCTGGTTAGAGCTCTATTAAGCAAGGTTTGTCCAAATTGATTTTGAAGAACGCACTCCAAGTGTTTGATAAAATTCCTGAGAGAAGAACTTGACTGAATTGGGCTGTTTGGCATTGTCTATTGCTGGGTCTACTTGGCCTAAGTTTCGGGGGAATTTTGGCACTGTTTAGGACTTTTGTTGCATTAAATCAACTAAAATTTTGACATGGCACCAAAGAGACAACGCCTGAGTGTCGGAGGGTCTTTATCCGCCGTGCCACCACCGACGGATTGGGACAGAGCCAAGTTTATCAATGAGGAGGCCTAGAAAAGGTATAAAAGTTCTTTCGGCTCACGAAATCTGATTCCTGGGCGGGGGTTCAGGCCGGACAAGAAAGATGGTGAGCTAACCACCATGATACATGAGCGCAACTGGATCCATTTCACGAAGCCACCTGGGTCAATTGTTGTATTTGGGGTTCGGGAGTTCTACGCCAACGCCAATCCCGAAGGCCCTGTTGTTGTTCAAGTTCTGGGGAAGCTAGTGGAGTATAGTAGTCAGGCCATCAATGCCTTGTATGGAACACCCAACTATGCGGGCAATGATTATATGCAGTCGAGACTCCACAGTTATAAACTTGAGGATATCATCAGAAGGCTCTGCAATCCCGGAACGTCATGGAAGAAAAATGACTATACGGGTGAAAAGACCAGTTTCCCGGCTTCAGCACTCAGTCGCTACGGGAAGGCGTGGTTTGGCTTCATTTGTGCCAACATGATCCCGTCCCATCATTTGAGTGACGTAACTAAGGATAGGGCGATCCTGCTATTCGCCATTATTGTAGCATCCCCAAATCCTGGTACTAATCACCAAGGATCTAGTATACTATTTCTATAACTATTGCGGAAGATATAAACATAAATTGTTTATACATTAAACTTTTACACATCATTCCCAAGGTCTACAATCTTAACTTAATACATACCTTCAATAACTTAAAGGTTTACAATGCTATGTTCGTTAGAAAATTTAATAGATCTAACTGCAACATAAAATAATCTTGCACTTTGCCCTTGTCTCTGTCTTTACTCAAGCTTTCATCTTAATCTGAAAATTTTATCATGATATAGCAAGGGTGAGCATCAAATTTGCCCAGCAAGTTTTAAATACAATGAAGATATATCATGATTGAAAAGAATGAATAAGCTTTCAAGTTTTCAACAATATATTAATTGTGAAATAACATGAATCAAGTTTCAATAATTTCATGACTGAATCAATAATGTTTGAAGGTTAACAATGACCATAAACAATTTAACTGAACCTTATGGTAATGAAGGTGATCAGCCTTTCATACCTGATGAACATATACAACATGCACTAAGTGCGAATCAATAATCAGTGTAGACGTGAATAATCAACAATAATCATTCACTAACATGCTTTGAACATACAACTCAAGTTTGAGTTAGGAAAAACTTGCCTGATTCGTTGACTACTGCTACGCAGTTTAAGTTAACTTCTTTTGGTAAGACCTATCATTAATAATAAGATTGGTCTTTAAATCAGCAATTTTCTACTTTGTATCATAATACAATTACTTTGTCAATAGCTTATCTAACACTTAATCAAATATTAGATAACATCCTAACACATCGGTATTATTATCATTTTTGGATAATTTTTCAATCACTGTATCATATTCATTATGATTAAACACTTAGTCTTTCATATTATAAACTCTTTTCTATAATCCAGCAAAATGTTTATAATTCAGCAAACTGTTTTCTCTAATACTACAATCCAGCTAGCTGGATTCATAATTCCTTCAACCTAATGACCAATCCAGCAGACTGGATACATAACTCCTTTAATCCAGCAAGTCAAACTGCAATCCAGCAAACTAGATTACAAATCCAGCAAGTTGGATTCAACATATTTTCAATTCAGTAAACTTCTTTTCAATCCAGCAAGCTGGATTCATCAGATTTTCTAATCCAGCAAGCTGGATTCCATATCCGAGCACGAAAATACCAAATCAACTTATTATTTTTCTATCCTTTGTACAAACATGCATACACATATTTCATACACAAAAAGTATTTTTCCAAAATTTTCCAACTTCCTTTGGTATTTTTTAAAAATCATTTTTAGTTAATTCCTTAAGAAATTAGCTACCTCGTGCTTAACTCCAGAAATTCTCATCTCTTGGCACAATCTTATACATGTTAACGTGACACTCCAGTTTAAATTTCGTGGCCATCGGAGTTATAGAACTCCGGTTATAGCGATTTTCGTCGAAAAATCACAGAACTTGAAATGGTCATAACTTGCTCATTTTAACTCGGAATGAGCTCATTTTTGGACACAAGGTACTTGATATCATATATTTTCATGTCCCAAAAGGCCAGAATTTTTCTCACACTTTAAGTTGCCGAAAATGCCCTTTTAAAAATTTGGGCAGAAGCTAAATGCCATTTTGCAGTTTTTCGTGCTTTATTAAATATTTTCCATACGGAAATCTACAACTCCTTTTTCAGTGATTCTACTTGGAGATGTTAGATAACTTATCATAGTACACTCCCAAATTTTTCCAGAATTTTTACATGTCCAAAAAATGACCAAACTACCCCTACTCTTTGACTGTCCAAAACAGTCCATTTTTTCTTAAAAACACAAAACTGTTTTTGGTAAAACAGTCACTACAACTTGTGTACTCAACATTTTTGAGTGCTACCACTTGGGTTTAGTAGTTAACACGTATATCTAGAACCTCCCTTTGACGGATCGCAAAAAGAAGCTATAGATTTAAAACGGTGAAAATCCAAAGTACATAGAAATTTTAGAGCTTATAAAACTAGAAAATCACTTTTCTTTATTTTCGATTTCCAACTAAATCAACACCCAATATGGGTAGATCTAAACATTAAACACTCATAAACATATAGATCTAAGGTTTTTGAGTTTAGAAACATAGATTCAAAGTTTGATTTACAATAATCAAAAATTATATAAACAAAAGGGGTTTATACATTTTTGTTCACATGCTCTCCTTCTTCTTCTTCCATGGATGGCTATGGAGTTTTGATGACTTATCAAAAACTTCCCTTTCCCTCCCCCATGGCTGCCGAACCACTTCTTTCTCTCTCTCTTGCTTCTCTCTATTTCTCTCTCTTTCTTTCTTTTCCTCTTTCTCTTTCTTCTCTTATCTTCTTTCTTCTCTTATCTTCTTTTCTTCTTATCTTTTTCCTTCTTTTCTTATCCGGCCAAGTGGCCTTATCTTCTCCATATTTCTCCACTAATTCTCTCTCTCTAGTAATAATCATTACATAGCATGTGGATTATTATTGAATCATGTGGCTCCTTAAATAAATGACACCTAGCTAAGTTTGTAATTATCTTTTGCAAACTTGTGGCTTAGCATGATGACATGCACTCCCTTCTTTTTCTCTCCTTCAAATCCGGCCAAGTGGCCTTTAATTACTCACATCAATTCACTCTCTTTCTAACCACTAAATGATTGTTTACAAGAGAGAACAAAGTGTTGGTTCAATAAAGCAATGACACATAAGGAGGAGTTAGCCACCTAATAAAGTAAGTAATTATTACATTCATTCCCTCTTTCCCTTCTCTTCTCCATGTCCGGCCATGTGGCTAAAGATTGGCCAAAATTGCTTTTTGTAGCATACTTAATGTCCAAAATGTCCCTCTCCCACTTGGGCTAAAAGTTGGGCCATTCTTTTAATTATTTTGGCTACTAACTTTAATTCTTTGGGCCATAACAAATAACATCATCCATTACTTGTCCCACCCATAATAATTTGGGCTTCTTAATTTATTGATTGGGCTAACACTTGGGCCACCATAATTAATCTCTTTGGACTTCTAGATTAATTTCTTGGGCCATGAAAATAAATTAGGTCCAATACTTTTAATATTATCTCTCCCACATGTTCCTTAACAATTGGCTCGCTTGAGCTTAAAACTTAATTCCTTTGGCTTTTCCAAATAAAATATTTGGACTTCCTAGCTAAAATGTTTGGGCCATAAAATTAATATGATCCATTACACTAAATTTCATCTTACCCTACTCATTTCATTAGGGTTTCCATGTACTCAATTTAAATACAAATTCTTACCCCAAGTACATTTAATTTCCTTAACCCAATTAGACTTACATTAATTAGGTTATAAAATTAATTAACCGAGATGTATAAAATAAATCTCTTAAAATTAGTATATATTTTATATACCATAATTCTCTCATCCCATAACCCTTAAGTTATTTAATTCTTCATTCCTAATATATAATTAGGATCATACTAATTTCTTTTATTTGTCATAACATAATATTCGTATTCACTTACTCACATAATCATTAAATAAATTATGACATGCTCCACAAATCTCTTAGATTAGGTCACTAGTATATATTTAAATACTAGAACCACCAAATAACAATAACCATTTAGGTTATTTAATTCTCATACATAATTTAAATAACTTATTTAAGTTATACAATTTATATTGTATAATTTAATTTAATTTCCTCCTCCTCTCCATAGATTGTTTTCAAACAATTTATTTATATATTAAATATATAATTTAATATATTCAATCATTTATTCAAATATGAATTTAATTTACTGACTGCTTTATACCAATATACATATTTGCATATTGAATCTCCTCTCATATTTTTACTTCACATCATTTGGTATAATATTTAATATTATATCATTATCCATACACCATCTTTCACTTCTCACACTAATTTTGACTTTTCTTCATAAAAAGTCAACTGTTGACTTTGACCAAAAGTCAACCTTTACACATTTTGTGTTTACTGCCCATTTTGATTAATCTTGACGTTCCGGACGCAACCGAGCAGTCCATGCTTCAAAATTCTATCTCTAACTCAAATTTTGAGTTTTAAATTATTCCTTTCTTATTGCTAATCGTATTAACTAACGACTTTAAACTTATTCAAATTCTTACCTACCTTTCAAGGCCAACGTTCTAGCTATGTTAATTACTAACATAGTTTTATCTTGGTCCTTATATCATTAACTTAATTCAACATTCCTCTTGCTAAAATATTTATAGCACCTTACTAAGTATATATATTTTTATACATATACTCATCTTCGTTTAACCTTATAACATCTCTTCATGTGAAATCTTATCTCCTTAATAAAATTTCCATATGTACTTATATAACATTTCTTAGACTATTCAGTTCATATTGAATTTACAGGTATCGTAATACCTTATTCTCGATATTTCTTCAAGTACATATTAATTCATTTCTAGGGTTTTGAAATTTTGTAACCCATATTTCTTTATTCTCATTCAATTAAGAAACCATATAGGTTCTTCTTAAAAATTTTGAAATCCTTAAAATTCCTTCACAAAAACGTCAATTCCATACACTTATTTTCTGTTTAGGTTAATCTTATAACCTTTAATCCATCATTTTAGGATTTTAATAATTATCTAAATTCTCGGGTTGTCACATTCACCCCTTCTTCTAAGAATTTCGTCCCCGAAATTAAAGCATACTAATCTCTGCTTATTCTCTTGATCAAAACTAGGTTTTTAACTTAACCTTTACAATTTCCTCCTTTGAGGATTTCTCATCTATTATCACATTTCACCATAACTACTCATTAGGAGTTTACATCTTCTAAACATTCAGCAAAACTAGGTTGTCATAATAACCTTTATTCAATCATCTCAGATTCTACTCGTACTCAACGAGTTCACACTATTCATATCCATAATCACATACTACCCCAACATTACTCTGAGGAGTTTAAAATATTTTCATATCTGTCTGAGGGATCATAAAATCATGAACTTTGAGGTTTAGGGGTATTTCTACCTGCTACCTCTTTCAATTACGAAAGAAAGGTACTCTACCTCTGAAATATTTTATATTTGGTATGTTTACAATCACAAAGAAGGTAAACTACCGATGCGGGTACTTTAGAGGATCAGTCTGTTGTACCTTAGTAATCGGAACGACTATATGCGTTCTTAGATTGGAATATTTTATCCCATTAGTATATCCCCATTTTTAGGGTTATTCACCTCAGACTCATCATAAGATTCCGCACCAAAACAATTTGGTTTGGTATAAGCTTTCAAAGAATACTTTGAATTTCATAAACATTTGTCTAGCTGAATCAAATAGCTTAGACGCATATCAATCATTCAAATTTCAATCGAAACATTTCTAGCCAAATTCAGTTGGCAATAAATTATCTTTAAAATTCTTAAAATCATTTTATGACGTCATGATACCGCACTGTATTTATAGTACGTTTGAGGATTCCGTCATTGTGTGACTTTGTCATACTACATCATACCATAGTGGGCTGACGATCTTTAGATCACATCCGACACTAAGTAATTCTGCATTGATAACTCTATCATTTTTATCATCTTTGCACCATGTTTCATGATACATTGATGATATTAAAAAAAATACATTTTGATAATTCAAATTATTTTCGTCTAGCCGAATCAATTGGCCTAGACTCTTCTTTAAACTGTTCAAAAACCTTTGAAAATCATCTTTGGTGTCATCACGCCACAACAAGTAACGATGTGTTAGTAGTACGAAGCCCACTTCTACACAGTTGTAACCCTATGTTGAGGATAACAAAAATTCATTTTATTTCGAAAGGCACATCAGTGCGAATTTAGCTTGATGTCAAAAACTTCGAAGTCTAGCATAGCTAGAAGATTTGGAATACCTATGATTCCACCATCAACTTCAATTTCTCTACTGATCCATTTCTTAATAAGTCTATCTATTTCTATCATCTTCAATTCTCCATCTCAACATAACTATACTAGTTCGTCAAACTTACCACACATTATGAGTTCAGGAACTTTCCACAATCATATGAGTTTAAGAACTTGTCCTAGTCAGACCTTTGGCGTCCATTCGCTGAGGGGTTCATCAACATTTCATATAATTATGAGTCACGAACGTACCATAAGTATGAGTTTTAAGAACTCGTACTTAACCTTATATTCTCTACCTATTCGTTATACACATGAGAAAAGAATCACCTTATCCACATGCATATAGCAAATAGCGCGACATTAGGTTCCAATGATTATCAATGTAAGAAATTAAGTGGTTGTCAAACCAAACTCAGCCACTAATCAATATAGGAAGCTAAGCGAACAATTCCCCGCCCATACAAAGAATCGGTCATCCTAACCACTATATCGACCAGGAAGCTAAGTGATTCTAAAACCAAGTACAAATTCCCTGCCCATACAAGGAATCATACAACTCAGCTGCTGACTTGAGTCCTCAATTGAAAACCCACACCATTCTTACTTTCTCTTTTCTTAATACGAATTTTCTTTAATCCGTATCTTAACATTTGCCACTCTTTTCTGAGTTTACATCGTACCATTTCATAGTACATTTTCTTTATAGCATCAGGCTATATCATTCCAATCACTTAACATATTTTATGTTATTCAACGATTTAACCTGATCACGTCATGATCTTATTTAGTAATCATTTCTCCTTATACTTACGATCGTTTTATTTTACGATCTTCTTATTCTTCTCTTTAATCATATTATATTATGATTTTATTAACACTTCTCATTTTATAGACATAGTCTATTTATTATCACTTTTCATCTCTATTACTGGAGTCAGGTAACTCCGGATTCTTATCCTTATAGCTCTTCAAGATTCTTCTTTGAATCTTAATTATCTTTCTCTTTACTTAATAATGAATTTCCAAATATTCATCTCTTATCGCTTAAACTCTATTCGAGTTTATTACTTATCATCTCTCCGCGGTTATATCCTAAGGTACACCTACCTAAGGTTTATAACCTGCAGCTCTGATACCAACTGTAGCATCCCCAAATCCTGGTACTAATCACCAAGGATCTAGTATACTATTTCTATAACTATTGCGGAAGATATAAACATAAATTGTTTATACATTAAACTTTTACACATCATTCCCAAGGTCTACAATCTTAACTTAATACATACCTTCAATAACTTAAAGGTTTACAATGCTATGTTCGTTAGAAAATTTAATAGATCTAACTGCAACATAAAATAATCTTGCACTTTGCCCTTGTCTCTGTCTTTACTCAAGCTTTCATCTTAATCTGAAAATTTTATCATGATATAGCAAGGGTGAGCATCAAATTTGCCCAGCAAGTTTTAAATACAATGAAGATATATCATGATTGAAAAGAATGAATAAGCTTTCAAGTTTTCAACAATATATTAATTGTGAAATAACATGAATCAAGTTTCAATAATTTCATGACTGAATCAATAATGTTTGAAGGTCAACAATGACCATAAACAATTTAACTGAACCTTATGGTAATGAAGGTGATCAGCCTTTCATACCTGATGAACATATACAACATGCACTAAGTGCGAATCAATAATCAGTGTAGACGTGAATAATCAACAATAATCATTCACTAACATGCTTTGAACATACAACTCAAGTTTGAGTTAGGAAAAACTTGCCTGATTCGTTGACTACTGCTACGCAGTTTAAGTTAACTTCTTTTGGTAAGACCTATCATTAATAATAAGATTGGTCTTTAAATCAGCAATTTTCTACTTTGTATCATAATACAATTACTTTGTCAATAGCTTATCTAACACTTAATCAAATATTAGATAACATCCTAACACATCGGTATTATTATCATTTTTGGATAATTTTTCAATCACTGTATCATATTCATTATGATTAAACACTTAGTCTTTCATATTATAAACTCTTTTCTATAATCCAGCAAAATGTTTATAATTCAGCAAACTGTTTTCTCTAATACTACAATCCAGCTAGCTGGATTCATAATTCCTTCAACCTAATGACCAATCCAGCAGACTGGATACATAACTCCTTTAATCCAGCAAGTCAAACTGCAATCCAGCAAACTAGATTACAAATCCAGCAACTAGATTGCAATCCAGCAAGTTGGATTCAACATATTTTCAATTCAGTAAACTTCTTTTCAATCCAGCAAGCTGGATTCATCAGATTTTCTAATCCAGCAAGCTGGATTCCATATCCGAGCACGAAAATACCAAATCAACTTATTATTTTTCTATCCTTTGTACAAACATGCATACACATATTTCATACACAAAAAGTATTTTTCCAAAATTTTCCAACTTCCTTTGGTATTTTTTAAAAATCATTTTTAGTTAATTCCTTAAGAAATTAGCTACCTCGTGCTTAACTCCAGAAATTCTCATCTCTTGGCACAATCTTATACATGTTAACGTGACACTCCAGTTTAAATTTCGTGGCCATCGGAGTTATAGAACTCCGGTTATAGCGATTTTCGTCGAAAAATCACAGAACTTGAAATGGTCATAACTTGCTCATTTTAACTCGGAATGAGCTCATTTTTGGACACAAGGTACTTGATATCATATATTTTCATGTGCCAAAAGGCCAGAATTTTTCTCACACTTTAAGTTGCCGAAAATGCCCTTTTAAAAATTTGGGCAGAAGCTAAATGCCATTTTGCAGTTTTTCGTGCTTTATTAAATATTTTCCATACGGAAATCTACAACTCCTTTTTCAGTGATTCCACTTGGAGATGTTAGATAACTTATCATAGTACACTCCCAAATTTTTCCAGAATTTTTACATGTCCAAAAAATGACCAAACTACCCCTACTCTTTGACTGTCCAAAACAGTCCATTTTTCCTTAAAAACACAAAACTGTTTTTGGTAAAACAGTCACTACAACTTGTGTACTCAACATTTTTGAGTGCTACCACTTGGGTTTAGTAGTTAACACGTATATCTAGAACCTCCCTTTGATGGATCGCAAAAAGAAGCTATAGATTTAAAACGGTGGAAATCCAAAGTACATAGAAATTTTAGAGCTTATAAAACTAGAAAATCACTTTTCTTTATTTTCGATTTCCAACTAAATCAACACCCAATATGGGTAGATCTAAACATTAAACACTCATAAACATATAGATCTAAGGTTTTTGAGTTTAGAAACATAGATTCAAAGTTTGATTTACAATAATCAAAAATTATATAAACAAAAGGGGTTTATACATTTTTGTTCACATGCTCTCCTTCTTCTTCTTCCATGGATGGCTATGGAGTTTTGATGACTTATCAAAAACTTCCCTTTCCCTCCCCCATGGCTGCCGAACCACTTCTTTCTTTCTCTCTCTTGCTTCTCTCTATTTCTCTCTCTTTCTTTCTTTTCCTCTTTCTCTTTCTTCTCTTATCTTCTTTCTTCTCTTATCTTCTTTTCTTCTTATCTTTTTCCTTCTTTTCTTATCCGGCCAAGTGGCCTTATCTTCTCCATATTTCTCCACTAATTCTCTCTCTCTAGTAATAATCATTACATAGCATGTGGATTATTATTGAATCATGTGGCTCCTTAAATAAATGACACCTAGCTAAGTTTGTAATTATCTTTTGCAAACTTGTGGCTTAGCATGATGACATGCACTCCCTTCTTTTTCTCTCCTTCAAATCCGGCCAAGTGGCCTTTAATTACTCACATCAATTCACTCTCTTTCTAACCACTAAATGATTGTTTACAAGAGAGAACAAAGTGTTGGTTCAATAAAGCAATGACACATAAGGAGGAGTTAGCCACCTAATAAAGTAAGTAATTATTACATTCATTCCCTCTTTCCCTTCTCTTCTCCATGTCCGGCCATGTGGCTAAAGATTGGCCAAAATTGCTTTTTGTAGCATACTTAATGTCCAAAATGTCCCTCTCCCACTTGGGCTAAAAGTTGGGCCATTCTTTTAATTATTTTGGCTACTAACTTTAATTCTTTGGGCCATAACAAATAACATCATCCATTACTTGTCCCACCCATAATAATTTGGGCTTCTTAATTTATTGATTGGGCTAACACTTGGGCCACC
Source organism: Panax notoginseng (assembly GCA_016801055.1). NCBI lineage: Eukaryota > Viridiplantae > Streptophyta > Magnoliopsida > Apiales > Araliaceae > Panax > Panax notoginseng. Next base: position 158,016,052 of record CM029015.1, on the reverse strand, counting down.
ATAATTAATCTCTTTGGACTTCTAGATTAATTTCTTGGGCCATGAAAATAAATTAGGTCCAATACTTTTAATATTATCTCTCCCACATGTTCCTTAACAATTGGCTCGCTTGAGCTTAAAACTTAATTCCTTTGGCTTTTCCAAATAAAATATTTGGACTTCCTAGCTAAAATGTTTGGGCCATAAAATTAATATGATCCATTACACTAAATTTCATCTTACCCTACTCATTTCATTAGGGTTTTCATGTACTCAATTTAAATACAAATTCTTACCCCAAGTACATTTAATTTCCTTAACCCAATTAGACTTACATTAATTAGGTTATAAAATTAATTAACCGAGATGTATAAAATAAATCTCTTAAAATTAGTATATATTTTATATACCATAATTCTCTCATCCCATAACCCTTAAGTTATTTAATTCTTCATTCCTAATATATAATTAGGATCATACTAATTTCTTTTATTTGTCATAACATAATATTCGTATTCACTTACTCACATAATCATTAAATAAATTATGACATGCTCCACAAATCTCTTAGATTAGGTCACTAGTATATATTTAAATACTAGAACCACCAAATAACAATAACCATTTAGGTTATTTAATTCTCATACATAATTTAAATAACTTATTTAAGTTATACAATTTATATTGTATAATTTAATTTAATTTCCTCCTCCTCTCCATAAATTGTTTTCAAACAATTTATTTATATATTAAATATATAATTTAATATATTCAATCATTTATTCAAATATGAATTTAATTTACTGACTGCTTTATACCAATATACATATTTGCATATTGAATCTCCTCTCATATTTTTACTTCACATCATTTGGTATAATATTTAATATTATATCATTATCCATACACCATCTTTCACTTCTCACACTAATTTTGACTTTTCTTCATAAAATGTCAACTGTTGACTTTGACCAAAAGTCAACCTTTACACATTTTGTGTTTACTGCCCATTTTGATTAATCTTGACGTTCCGGACGCAACCGAGCAGTCCATGCTTCAAAATTCTATCTCTAACTCAAATTTTGAGTTTTAAATTATTCCTTTCTTATTGCTAATCGTATTAACTAACGACTTTAAACTTATTCAAATTCTTATCTACCATTCAAGGCCAACGTTCTAGCTATGTTAATTACTAACATAGTTTTATCTTGGTCCTTATATCATTAACTTAATTCAACATTCCTCTTGCTAAAATATTTATAGCACCTTACTAAGTATATATATTTTTATACATATACTCATCTTCGTTTAACCTTATAACATCTCTTCATGTGAAATCTTATCTCCTTAATAAAATTTCCATATGTACTTATATAACATTTCTTAGACTATTCAGTTCATATTGAATTTACAGGTATCGTAATACCTTATTCTCGATATTTCTTCAAGTACATATTAATTCATTTCTAGGGTTTTGAAATTTTGTAACCCATATTTCTTTATTCTCATTCAATTAAGAAACCATATAGCTTGTTCTTAAAAATTTTGAAATCCTTAAAATTCCTTCACAGAAACGTCAATTCCATACACTTATTTTCTGTTTAGGTTATTCTTATAACCTTTAATCCATCATTTTAGGATTTTAATAATTATCTAAATTCTCGGGTTGTCACAATTATCACTGGTCTACATATGGATATTGGCGTGCTCATTCATGACTCCATTCGAAAGGCAATCAAGAGTAACATTGCCGCTGGACTTCCTCATCCATCATTGATCACCACCTTATGCAAGCGGGAAGGTATCCAGTGGGGACCCGAGGAGATAGCCTCGCCACCAATGACAGTCATTGACCATCTGACAATCAAACGCTACTATGAGTGGGACGGGGCTGAGTCTCACGTCAGAGGCGATGGTTACGGGCCACTTAAAGTGCCACCTCTTTCATCATAGATCGAGCCCTCGCAGCCTTCACACGCCGCTCCAGATGTAGGCCCAGCTAGCCAGGGACTACTGGTCGACATCATGGCGTCTCTCACCCTGCTGCATCAAAAGCACGGCACCGAGGCTCGCAGACAGCAGAGGCACATTGCAGCTGTGGCGCAGAGGCAGGACATTGCTATGCAGTACCAGGCTGAGCTGGTAAATACCATGTAGAGCATTTACACAGACTATTGTGGCGAGAATGCTGAGTTCATGCCATACTAGTTCTCGGAGCCTCCTGTCTTCCCACCATACCCTCCACCATCACCACCCGCCGATGCTGATGAGGACGCTGCTGATGAGGTTGAAGCTGATGCCGCTGCGGAGTGAGCGATCTTTAGGGAAGCCCTCTTGTATATGATTGCTTTATGCTTAGCAATGAGGGCATTGCTCACCTCAAGTTTGGGAGTGTTTTTAGCTTTTATATGTTTTATTTCCGTACTTCCATGACTAGGTTGCATACGTACATTATTATGTTTTTATTATCAGGATTGTGGTGCAGTCGTTTTAAACTGTGGATTTTTATTATTATGCCATGAACTATTTTTGGTTTTTATTATTTAATGCTTTGATTTTTATCAGCATGATTGTGGTTTATAGCCATCTTTTTGGGGCATTTACAGTTTAGATGCTTGTGCCATGCGAATGGCCTTTTTACCCTATTTTGAGCTGCTATTTAGCAAGGGTGTTATAGTTATCATTAATTTTTTATTGTGGCTGATGACAGGCGCCAAGTATTTTTGTCTATATCTTAGAGTCGTGTCAAGCATGTATGAGCTAGGGGTCGTTCAATTGTTAAGTTTAGACTGTTATTGATCCGTCCTTCTTAGCAAGCACCGACCAACTGTGTTAACTAGTTATTTTTCAAATTTAGTTCGCGTGTTTATTGCTTTGAGAGTTTGTTCACTCTTATAAACTTTCATTTTTACAAGGTAATAAAAGACTTAGACGTTTATACAGTTTTGGATCTTGGTTTCTGGCATGTTGACATATAAAAAAAATGAAATGAATGAAAAGAGAATAAAAATAGAAAAGAAGAGTTTATATCAAAAGTTTTACGGTGGGTCGAGATGGAGCGTAAAACGCACTCGCCCATAAACGCAGGACCGATATCGAGATGGAGCATAAAATGCACTCGCTAAATAATCTTCGCTTTTTGTTGTAAAATCTCAGTTGGCTTATGTTGATTACGTGGCCTTTACTGCTCGAGTTATTAGATTCATAAGGGTGTTCTACACCTAGTGCCCTAAAGTCGTCTGGCTTGGGAGTCACTGATCAAAAGCTCATTCATGGGTAGTTCTAAACAGCCTAATGTAATTAAGGACTGTCCGAGTCAGATTTTACTGTCGTTTTGCTAGAGTCTTTTGATCTTTTCCTGCACTTGAGTCTTATTCTTAATGCTTGTTGAATGTTTAAGTTGCAGAGTGTGCATTATTGGTATTAGCAATCGACTGTGCGAGCTTATTTGAGTTATGATTAGTTAGGGCGGTTGGTCTCCACACCCACACATAGAATGGATCGAATACAGTCTTATGCTTGAAATTGAATGAACCCTTATTCATGTCTGTGTTTGCCCTATTCTCTGGGAGTGGCCATGATCGAACTTTGAAGCCATGATGCTACTATACTGTTTTATTTTTCTTTCGCGTATGTTTTATTATTAGTGTTGTGTTAGTTAGTTTGCACGAGGACAAGCAAAGACTTAAGTTTGGGGGTATTTAATGAGTGGGATTTATAACCGCGAATCGGATATTTTATGACTTAAATAGTTGTATGTCTCGTAGATTTTATATGGATTAATATGATTATAGTGTTACTGTGCTTAATCAATGAATTGCAGAGCTTTACAGGTGTTTTCTAGCATTCAGGGGTAAAACAGTCATTTTCTATACACTGGCGCCGCAGCGCCAATGCCCAATGTTAGTCTCCGCGCCGCAGCGCCACTCTCTCTATATGGACTCGCGCTGCAGCGCGAGTTCTGGTCTCTTGATTAATGACATGGCGCTGCAGCGCCACTCATAGGCTTAATGCCCGCGCCGCGGCGCCACCTCCGGTGCCCAGGCAGAGACCAAATGATTTTGACCTAGCAAAAGAAGGAAGGCGTATATAACACAGAGAAGCTTCTGCATATGAGATAACGGATAACTCATACCTTATCATATAGATAACTTAGCTTAAATTAGTTTTTCTTCTGTAATTTCTTTCTCTTAGATTCTCTATAAATATAGATTAGGTAGAGTAGGGAGAAGTCTGGCATATTCTTGGAGCGACACGAGCAGTGAGCGACACAGATTGGAAAGCTTGATTTGAGCAAAATGCGTGGAGATGGAAGGGCTTTGACAAAGTTTCCTCTTATCCATTTGTTTTCTCTTATTTTGTAATCTATAAATGTTGTCTTTATTACTACTTGTATTTGGTTTAATAATCATGAACTGAATATTTTCTCTAAGGTTATAATGGAACCCTTTGTTATTTAAAGTGACTGTCTTATCTCTTTGGTTGGCACCATATGATTTGGTTTGATATATTTGTGCTTTATGATTCTCGCTAAGACATTAGTAATGATTTTGGAAATCTACTTGATATCGACAGAAGGATTGTAGATTTACACCTAAATATATTAGCATGTGATTGTGGGTCTCGACTGCATAAGTTGTGCGTAGAATAGACATATCTCTGTGCGCTACGTGCGACCTTAATGAGAACTTGTGCTTAATTCCTTGTTATGATTAATTCGCATAGACATATGTAGGATTGCATCTAGCTTGGACATTCTTTTATGTTCTATTCCCTTTTGGGTGGATCTGGAGAGGATATGTTTGTGCATACCTCGACAGAGGTGCATGAGCACCTGTGTGTTCTCGGTCGACAAATTGTCGTGACCATTAAGACCAAAGAGAGAAGGGTAGCTAGTTTGATGAAACATAGCACGCCAAGTGTTTGACAGAATGCCTGTGTGGGGTGAAGTTGTGACCTTAGCTTGTAATTCCTTAGATTACCATTCGTTATCCATTTACTTGCTTTGTTGATTAGTTAACTAGATTAATCACACTTCCATTTACTGCTGTTCGAATAAGACTTTAGCGATACATAGTCGGTATTTGGTAAATATTAGTCAAAGTTCCTCGTGGGTACGTGATGAGTAGGTTTTTAAACCATGAATTGTGTTCATTTGGAGTGTTTTTGTGTTTGTTTTTAGGCATTTTTATGTTACTGTTGATGGGTTTTTCGTTTAATGTAGGAATTACAGAGGCATCCCACGTGTAGAAGCATTTGAGGCTATTTTGAGCGGAACTGAAAGTTGCTGATGATGTAGCGCGGACTGCGCTGTGAGGAGCGCTGAACGCACCAGAGCTGGGCTATTTACTGCTGAACTAGCGCGGAGCGCGCTGCGGGAAGGCGACATGGGTGCGGACCGCGCTGGTGCAGTGACTATGTTTTTTTTTTTAAAAAAAAGAAAATTTAGGTGGCGGTATTTGATAATAAGTGGGATTGTTTAAGGTTGTTTTGGATAGTAAGTGGAGTGGATATAGGAGAGTATCTAGATAAGTGATTGGGTCTAAAAAAAAGGGAGAAAGGGAAGGAAAACAGATAACACTTTGGAAAAAGAACGACATTGAAGATCAAGCTTGGAGGTCTAGAGAAAAAAAAAACAAAACTTCACAAAAATGAGCTTGATGAATTCAGATTACAAGCTTACGAGAATGCGCACTTATACAAGGAAAAGGTTAAAAAATGGCACGACCAAAAAATCAAGCACCGAACTTTCATGCCAGGTCAAGCAGTGTTGTTGTTCAATTCAAAACTGAGATTGTTTCCAGGAAAACTTAAATCACGGTGGTCAGGGCCTTTTACCATAAAAACTGTTTTCCCACATGGCGCCGTGGATAGCAGAAATCCATTGGAAACTTTCAAGGTTAACGGTCAAAGATTGAAGCACTACTGGGGTGAGGATGCAAATGTGGACACCATCAACATTACCCTCACAGACACACAATAAGACATGAGGGACTGTCGGGCTAGCGACGTTAAACCAAGCGCTACTTGGGAGGCAACCCAAGCTCTAAACTCTATTTCTTACTTTCATTTAAATTTTAGTTTTTAGTTTAGTCACTAGAATATTATACTTAGAGAGTAACAAAATCTTTGGAATAATTACAGAGACCCCGAGCAGGAGCAGTAGCACGGAGAACACAACGTTATGCAGTTACTGTACAACTAGCACGGAGCGCGCTCAGGCGCACTCTCTTCATCAGGCGCACTCAGCGCTACTAAAGCTGCAACGGGCGCGGACCGCGCTACTCAGAAATATGCACAAAAGAGACGTGTTTAAGTTGAACAATCCCACCTCTCCACCTCTCCATTACAACAATACCACTTCTCCACTTCTACTAAACTTCCTATTCCCCATAACTCTATATTAATTCATCTTTACTCTCCTTCTCCTTTCCAAATTCCAAACCCACTAACCTTTTCAAGTTCCAACACCCACCACGTTAGTCTCTTATTGTCTATATGAAGCCCCTCCATTCAAGACATAATGTTATTACAAAGTTCAAAAATCAGAACCTAATCCTAAATCTAATACAACCCTTGCACAAATTGATACAAATTGGGACTTCTTTTCAAAGAGGTAAACCCAACTTATTAAAGGTACGCTAATTCTCTTCATCCCTCACAAAATCTCTTGTTGTGATATAAAAATGAGTGGAAAAGTTGAGAAATTGAGTAATCAAGGAGAAGGTGCTGGGTTTTGAACTGTTTGGGTAGCAAAGCATCATCAACCAATCAAGTTTGGGGAAGTCATACATTCCGCCCACCACCTGTTTGATAAAAATTCAGAACCAAATTTTTGTGCTTGACAACACTGGAAGCAACATGTCTTCACACAAAAGTTAAAGGGCATCAACCTCCACAAATCGCCCAACGTATGACCATACAAAATTTGTTAGCGAGAGGGCCGCAGAGAGATTCAATACATCCATTGACAAGAAAAATTTGGTGCTAGAACGAGGATTGAAGCCAAACGCGAATTTGGATGGTGTTATGGCGTTGCAAATTGTAGAACGTAACTGGTTTCAACTAGTAGAGCAATCACTTCCAGCGGCAATAAACATAGTTAAGGAGTTTTATGCGAATGCAATTGAACATGTCAATCATGTTGTCATGGTTCGGGGAAAACCGGTAGCATTTCATGCTGAAGCAATCAATGCTTATTTTGGGTTGGAGACACCACACAATGACCGGTATGAAGATGCGTTGCCGGAGCTGGACGAGTTGATTGCTAAACTATGCAAGCCAGGGACTCAATGGGTAACTCAAGCCGGCACGAACGAAAAGATAAGTTTTCCTCAATCAGCACTTAGTCGATATGGTAAAGCATGGCATGCATTTATATGTGCTCGTTTAATGCCCACGCACCACCAAAATGATGTGACAAAGGCACGGGCTAAACTGTTGTATGGGATTGTGCACCACCATTATAATCTGGATAATTCCATTACATTTTATGATGTTGATGTGGGGGATTGTATTCAAGAATCTATTGACCGAGCATTACATGGGAGTACTACACGTGGGTTACTTCACGGGTTTCTAATTACCGACTTATGCCGAAAAGCCGGGGTGCAGTGGCAACCTAATGTGCCAATTCAACACCCAACGACCATAATTGATCATGCAACTATTGGGATGTGACGCCCCCAAAATTAGGTATACATCACCCATCTTGGGTTGTCAGATACATGGTACAGGATACAAATACAACTTACTAATACAACTGTCGTGTACAATACAACAAAACATAACTGTGAGTTTGAATACAATTATTATCTACTAGAGACTATACAAACTCAAAAGGAGTCCTCATTAAAATTATTGTCACACTATTTAATAAAATAGTGAGGACTACTAATACTATCATCTGGTCCATCACTCCGTTTCCCGACTCGTCCCAGCTATATTCTCATTTCCTGAAGAGAACAATGAAAGAAAGGGTGAGCTCAACTAGCCCAGTAAGAAATATTATGACTAAGATAATGCAGAATAAATTATCATTAGCCTTCAACAGTGTTAAACTGATAAAATATAACGAACATCAAGTTTAACTGCAGCGGAATAAGCAATCCATTAAAAGAGTCAAGTAGAGAAAAAAATCTTCTACCTTCTATGATTTAAAAGGTTTTTCAATACTGTTATCGCTGGGACTCAGCTTAATAAAATAATCCACATCATCAAATCACCCCTGCACCACGACCAAGGATATTCGTGTATTCATTAATGGTCATGATCATGCCAACAACTGTCCATCAATGCACTACGGGCCAATGAGGACTTTTACCACATCATTTGTAACATTACGGTCATGATTACACCAAATAATCCCTGGTTATAATCATACCAAGTCCATCTATGCATTACATGCTATAGATGACTTTCAACATTTTATAAACATGAGGATGATGACAATGATATAAGAATTCAATAAAACAAGTTCAAGAATTAATTTATCCAAGAATTAATAACGTCCAAATTGTCAACATGATACTGCTTTGTGGAGTAAAATTCAAGAATGCTTAGAAGAATATTTTCATGAAAAGATACTGGATGAACCGCAATTATCAAGGATATTCCACTAATTTCATGGAGTATAGAAGTTAAAACTTAACCAACTGAGTATAATAAAGAATAGAATAACAAAAGAAATCACCCGGCATGCGATAGACCGCACAGACAGGTTATTCCAACAGAATAATAAATAATGGAACCAGGTTCGACGTAAACGCACAGACAAGATATTCCGACAGAATAGTAAATAATGGAACCAGGTCCGGCGTAAATGCACAAACAGGATATTCCGACAGAATAATAAATAATGGAACCAGGTCCGGCGTAAATGCACAGACAAGATATTCCGACAGAATAATAAATAATGAAACCAGGTCTGGCGTAAACGCACAGACATGATATTTCGACAGAATAATAAATAATGGAACCAGATCCGGCGTAAAACACACAGACAGGATATTCCAACAGAATAACAGAAGAATGTCACCAAGTATAGGGTAGACCGCGTATACATGTTATTCCAACAGAATAATAAGAAATGGAATAACAACAGTTCTCTTCATGAATAAGAAAGAATAACACCCCTTACCGTTTTAAAGAAAAACTGAAATAAGGAAGTAGTTAAGTAGCAGAATACTTTTCTTCTCTTTCTCTATAGTTTCTCTCTATAGTTTCTCTCTCTAGAGTTCAGTGAATTCGTAAGAAATAATGAAGGAATGAGCTGCTATTTATAGAAAAATGGAATGCATAGTAACTAATTCATGAACGATCCAGATTGATTACTTTAATCTGACGGTCCATATTTAAAGAAAATCCTTTTAAATAAAATAAAATATATTTTATTTATAGAATAACTTTAATAAAGTATTCTGTTTTATATAAAAAGATGTTTCTGTTTTATTACGTTAATAATACGAATAAAAAAAACTTCATTATCGCTAAATAATTCATATTATTAACTGACAATAATTGAATCAAACTGAGTGACTTCTCACATAAGCATTAATAATCAATATCGTGTGCTACTATGCAACCACACGTATTACTGTACTTTTACTACCGAGTAGTTCAACAGTATTAATGGTAAAACTTCCGCCGTTATTTTTAATAAAATATTTTTGTCGTTTTCTCAATCCGACAATAATTCCGTTGTGGGGTCCACCAATGATTGTGCCGTTGTACGAATATTCCCTGTTAAAATGAATATTCCCCGACCAATCGAGTATTATATAACAACTTGCGTACTTTGTAAAATTTATAAATATTACCCACAACTATAACATTATATCAAATTAACTCCATAATATTCAAAAATGATATTTATAGAAAATTCATCTTTATTTATAAAAGTTGGGGTCTTACAACCTCCCCTTCTTATGAAATTTCACCCTCGAAATTAGGGTATGTACCTGGTATGTCGAAGAGGTAAGGATACCTTAATTTCATTTCAAATTCTAACTCCCAAGTCATTTCCTCAGCATCGTGGTTTCTCCACAAAACTTTGACTTGAGGTATAACCTTGGAGCGTAGAATATGTTCCTTCTTATCCAAGATTTGAACAGGAACTTCTTCATACGTCAAATCTTCTGCTATTTCATCCGGTTCTAACTCAATAATGTGGTTCGGGTCTTCCACATATTTACGTAACATGGATATGTGAAAAACGTTATGAACACGAGACATACTTGGCGGTAAAGCGAGTCTATAAGCCACAGTTCCTACTCGATCGATGATTAAAAATGGACCGATGAATCGGGTATTGAGCTTTCCTCTCTTTCTAAATCTTGTAACTCCTTTCCATGGAGCAACACGTAAGAACACATTATCTCCTATATCAAATTCCACGTCCTTTCGATGAAGATCAGCATAACTCTTTTGTCGATCTTGTGAGGTTTTTATACGTTGTCGGATCGTTTGAATCTTTTCTATAGTCATACGTATCAACTCCGGTCCCAACAACGTTGCTTCACCCACCTCATCCCAGCATACTGGAGAACGACATTTTCTTCCATACAATGCTTCGAATGGAGCCATGCCAATACTTGTTTGATAACTGTTGTTGTAGGAAAACTCCACCAATGGTAAGAACTTGTCCCAACTTCCCTTGAAGTCAAGGACACAGAGTCTTAATAAATCTTCTAGAGTTTGAATAGTCCTCTCTGATTGTCCGTCCGTCTGAGGATGATATGCCGAACTATATCATAAATCCGTGTCCATAGCTTTTTGTAAACTAACCCAAAATCGTGAAGTGAATCTTGGGTCTCGATCAGAAACTTTGGATACTGGCGTACCATGCAGTCTTACAATCTCGTTTATGTACATACGAGCAAGACATTCAAGTGTATAAGTTTCTCGTATCGGTAAGAAATGAGCAAACTTGGTCAATCTATCAATAATGACCCAAATCGCATCTATACCTTGAGAAACCTTAGGAAGACCGGTAACGAAATCCATGGTAATGTGCTCCCACTTCCATTCTGGAATTTCAAGCGGTTGCAATGGACCTTTTGGTACTTGATGCTCCGCTTTGACTCGTTGACAAGTTAGACACCTTGAGATAAACAGCGCTATCTCTCTCTTCATATTGCTCCACCAAAATGTATGACGAAGATCATGATACATTTTGATACTTCCAGGATGGATTGCAAACGGTGTGTTGTGCGCCTCCATCATGATTTAATACTTTAAATCAGGGTTGTTAGGAACACAAAGTCTGGAGTTGACTTGAAGTATTCCTTCTTCATCGATTCTTGCTTCTGGCATAGCACCTTCTTGCACTTTCTTTCTCATACGCATCAGCTCCAGGTCTGTAGCTTGAGCAGCTTTAACTTTATCGATTAAAGTTGGTTTTACTCGTATATTTGCCATCATCACATGGGTCCCTGGAGTCTTTAACTCTATCTCCATCCTTTGCAAGTCACACAAAATGGGCCTTTGTGTTGACAATATCGCACTCGTACTTGCATATGATCTTCTACTCAATGCGTCAGCTACCACGTTCACTTTTCCAGGATGGTATTGAATGGTATGATCATAATCTTTCAATAGTTCAAGCCAACGTCATTGTCGCGTGTTGAGTTCCTTTTGAGTGAAGAAATATTTGAGGCTTTTATGATCCGTAAAGATCTCCACCTTCTCCCCATACAAGTAATGCCTCCAAATTTTAAGTGCAAAGACAACAGCTGCCAACTCTAGATCATGAGTAGGATAATTCCTCTCATATTCCTTGAGTTGTCTTGATGCATAGGCTATGACTTTTCCATGTTGCATGAGAACGCATCCCAACCCTTTGCTCGAAGCATCACTGTAGATGACAAATCCCTCCGAGCCAGATGGTATTGTTAGAACAGGTGCTGAAATGAGTCTCCTCTTGAGTTCTTGAAAACTCTTCTCACATTCTTCGCTCCAACCGAACTTTGTATCTTTCCGAGTCAGCTGAGTTAATGGAGTAGCGATTCGAGAAAATCCTTTCATGAATCTCCGATAATAACAAGCTAAACCAAGAAAGCTACGTACTTCGGTCACTGATTTAGGTTGCTCCCAACTTTGAATAGCTTCAATCTTTGCCGGGTCAACCGATATTCCACGACTTGATACTACGTGCCCAAGGAATGCTACCTCCTCCAGCCATAATTCGCATTTCTTCAACTTGGCATAAAGCTTGTATTCACGAAGCTTTTGCAGTACCAGCCTCAAGTGTTGCTCATGATCTTCACGGCTTTTGGAATAAATAAGGAAGTCATCAATAAAGACGACCACAAAGTGATCCAAATATTCCTTGAATACCCGGTTCATCATATCCATGAAGACAGCAGGAGTATTAGTCAATCCAAAGGATATGACTAGGAATTTATAATGCCCGTACCGAGTTCTGAAAGCCGTCTTTGGAATATCCTCAGTTCTAACCTTCAGCTGATGATATCCAGAACGAAGATCGATCTTTGAAAAGAATTGTGCTCCTTGCAACTGGTCAAACAGGTCATCAATACGTGGCAATGGGTACCTGTTTTTGATGGTGACATGATTCAACTCCCGATAATCAATACAAAGTCATATACTTTCATCTTTCTTCTTCACGAATAGCACAGGAGCACCCCAAGGAGAAGTACTAGGACGAATAAAGCCAATGTCTAACAATTTCTGCAGTTGGATCTTTAACTCCTGAAGTTCAATAGGAGACATTCGATATGGGACTTTGGAAATGGGTTTTGTACCGGGTTCAAGGTCGATACAAAATTTAATTTCACGCTCTGGGGGTAGGTCTGGAAGTTCTTCAGGGAATACGTCAGGGAATTTATTAACAATAGAAATATCATTCAAAATTGACGTATTTTTGTTTAGATCCGTGACATGAGCTAAGAAAGCTTGACATCCGTTTTTCAATAAATGAATAGCTTTATGGCTTGAGATGACAGCGATTGATTTTAATGGTTTGGTTGCTTGAATCCGCATAATAGGTCGATTAGGAATATGAAAGCTAACAACCTTACGAAAACAATCAATTTTTGCATGATGAGTAGTTAACCAATCAATCCCTAGAATCACGTCAAATGCAAGAATTTTTAACGAAATAAGATCGACAGGTAATGTGTGGGTACCAACTTGAACCAAACAAGACTTATAAACCGTGGATGTAATGAAGGTTTCTCCCAATGGAGTTTCAACAGATAAGTCAAAGTCTAATTCTCCGGAGTCAAATTTAATCGATGAGCGCAAGTAGGAGAAATAAAAGAATGGGTAGAACCGGTATCAAATAAAGTATAGACTTCGTTAGAGTTTATGATAAGCTTACCCGTGATGACCTCATTCGGGTTCCTTGCTTTCTGGGAGGTCACAACAAACGCTCTCCCTTGCACTACCGGTTTTGACTTTTCTGGGACGGCCTTTGGTGTCTCCATCTTGGCTGAACTTGTTTTTGGTAAACGACAAAATAGAGCTAAATGACCTTCTCTTCCACAATTATAACATGCTTTAGACGGCATCGCGCAGTTTGGACTGATGTGCCCCTCCCCTCCGCATTTAAAATATATGATAGGTGGTCGTTCTCCTTCCTTAACAACGGGTGCTGGTGCTGACGTCTTTCCATCATTGTTGAATCTCCTCTTCTTGAAATGACCATTCTTATTGTTTTGGCCCTGATTACCACCGAAGTGGTTACCATTTCTGGCCTGTTGATTCCCTCCACGCTTGTTGTCACCGCTTCGATGACTGCTCTCACTGGTATTATCATTTTGTCGACTGCTCTCTTTTGGTTGCGTTGACTCGTTATCGCGCTCCACTAACTGAGCCATATTCACAACATCTGAATACAAACACAGTTTATGAGAAATAAGATGTTGACGTATCTCAGGTTTCAAACCTCGCAAAAACATTCGCGTCATTCGCTCTTCATTATCCACCAAGTGGGACGCAAACCGGGACAACTGAGCAAATTAAGCCTCATACTGCGACACGGTCATATTATTCTGCTCTAATTTGATGAACTCCACATCCTTCATGTGACGAATACTTTTGGAAAAGTATTTGTCATTGAATAACTCTTGGAACTTCTCCCAAGACATCTTCAGTGCGGCAGGTTGAGTACGCTTAATCGATTCCCACCAGTAATCTGCCTCTCCTCGCAACATAAAGGTGGCAAAGGGAACATTTTGCTCCTCGGAGCATCCCAAGACATCAAATATCTTGGTGATCTGCTTTATCCATATTTCCGCTATAAGTGGTTTTGGCTCTCCCTTAAACTCCGGTGGTCCCAGCTCCTTGAACTGTTAGCGGTGACCGTCCGAGAGTTTTCAGTGTTTCCACCTACATTTTGAATAGGAGCCGCTCTCGCCTGCTGTTGCATGAACTACACAAAGCTTCTGAACATTCCATCATTCATCATTTGGTCAGTATTATTGTTTGCATGAGGATTGTCGCCTTCCTGATGCACATTATCTCGATTATTGATATGTGGTGAATCAACAGTCGCCTGTGCTCCATTGCTATTCTCAACATTCTCGGATGCCATTTTCAGATACTGCCATAAAACAAAAGTTAATTGATATGTCATATATTATCCTTATATTCTGACCGACCAATTAAATACCATGCAAATAAACTTAGGTAGGTCATACTGGCGAAGGAATTCCCCGTCTCTCCCCTCCTAGTTCTATTCTCACATCTTAGCTAGGGATCATATCCCTAAGCTCTGATACCAACTATGACGCCCCCAAAATTAGGTATACATCACCCATCTTAGGTCGTCAGATACATGCTATAGAATACAAATACAACTTACTAATACAACTGTCGTGTACAATACGACAAAACATAACTGTGAGTTTGAATACAATTATTGTCTACTAGAGACTATACAAACTCAAAAGGAGTCCTCATTACAATTATTATCACACTATTTAATAGAATAGTGAGGACTACTAATACTATCATCTGGTCCATCACTCCGTTTCCCGACTCGTCCCAGCTATATTCTCATTTCCTGAAGAGAACAGCGAAAGAAAGGGTGAGCTCAACTAGCCGAGTAAGAAATATTATGACTAAGATAATGCAGAATAAATTAACATTAGCCTTCAACAGTGTTAAACTGATAAAATATAATGAACATCAAGTTTAACTGCAGCGGAACAAGCAATCCATTAAAAGAGTCAAGTAGAGAATAAAATCTACTATATTCTATGATTTAAAAGGTTTTTCAACACTGTTATCGCTGGGACTCAGCTTAATAAAATAATTCACATCATCGAATCACCCCTGCACCACGGCCATGGATATTCGTGTATTCATTAATGGTCATGATCATGCCAACAACTGTTCATCAATGCACTACGGGCCAATGAGGACTTTTACCACATCATTTGTAACATTACGGTCATGATTACACCAAATAATCCCTGGTTATAATCATACCAAGTCCATCTATGTTTTACATGCCATAGATGACTTTCAATATTTTATAAACATGAGGATGATGACAATGATATAAGAATTCAATAAAACAAGTTCAAGAATTAATTTATCCAAGAATTAATAACGTCCAAATTGTCAACATGATACTGCTTTGTGGAGTAAAATTCAAGAATGCTTAGAAGAATATTTTCATGAAAAGATACTGGATGAACCGCAATTATCAAGGATATTCCACTAATTTCATGGAGTATAGAAGTTAAAACTTAACCAACTGAGTATAATAAAGAATAGAATAACAAAAGAAATCACCCGGCATGCGATAGACCGCACAGACAGGTTATTCCAACAGAATAATAAATAATGGAACCAGGTTCGACGTAAACGCACAGACAGGATATTCCGACAGAATAATAAATAATGGAACCAGGTCCGGCGTAAACGCACAGACTGGATATTCCGACAGAATAATAAATAATGGAACCAGGTCCGGCGTAAACGCACAGACATGATGTTCCGACAGAATAATAACAAGACGGAACCAGGTCTGGTGTAAAACACATAGACATGATGTTCCAACAGAATAATAATAAAAATAGAACCAGGTCCGGTGTAAAACACACAGACAGGATGTTCCAACAGAATAACAGAAGAATGTCACCAAGTATAGGGTAGACCGCGTATACAGGTTATTCCAACAGAATAATAAGAAATAGAATAACAACAGTTCTCTTCATGAATAAGAAAGAATGACACCCCTTACCGTTTTAAAGAAGAACTGAAATAAGGAAGTAGTTAAGTAGCAGAATACTTTTCTTCTCTCTCTCTATAGTTTCTCTCTATAGTTTCTCTCTCTAGAGTTCAGTGAATTCGTAAGAAATAATGAAGGAATGAGCTGCTATTTATAGAAAAATAGAATGCATAGTAACTAATCCATGAACGGTCCAGATTGATTACTTTAATCTGACGGTCCATATTTAAAGAAAAATCTTTTAAATAAAATATAATATATTTTATTTATAGAATAACTTTAATAAAGTATTATGTTTTATATAAAAAGATGTTTCTGTTTTATTACGTTAATAATACGAATAAAACAAAACTTCATTATCGCTAAATAATTTATATTATTAACTGACAATAATTGAATCAAACTGAGTGACTTCTCACATAAGTATTAATAATCAATACCGTGTGCTACTATGCAACCACACGTATTACTGTACTTTTACTACAGAGTAGTTCAACAGTATCAATGGTAAAACTTTCGCAATTATTTTTAATAAAATATTTTTGTCGTTTTCTCAATCCGACAATAATTCCGTTGTGGGGTCCACCAATGATTGTGTCGTTGTACGAATATTCCTTGTTAAAACGAATATTCCCCGACCAATCAAATATTATATAACAACTTGCGTACTTTGTAAAATTTATAAATATTACCCACAACTATAACATTATATCAAATTAATTCCATAATATTCAAAAATGATATTTATAGAAAATTCATCTTTATTTATAAAAGTTGGGGTCTTACATGGGAGGTACAAAGCATGGGATGGAGTACAATCACACCCGCGTGGTGAAGGTTACATCATGATCTGCCAACCATCATCCTCGGCTAGTACGGAACCTATTCGTGAGGAACCCGCTCGTGAGGAACAAACACGGGTCCCAAGGAATCAATTCATGTGGTTGGCTGACCGTCAATATTTAATGCATCAGTACAATGTCAATACTTTCAACACGCTTGCTGAGGCGTTTGTTCGTTGTAATCCCAATGCTCAGCCGATCGTTATGCCTATTCCTCCTATCCTGCCACCATATCCTCCTTCGGACGACGACGCGCAGTAACGCGTTTTCAGGGAAGTCCTCAATTTTTTTTAATTTTGATTGAGCATATTTGAAGTAATGAGGGCATTCCTTAATTTAAGTTTGGGGGATTACGGTGTTTCTTTTCATTTGCATGTTAGTTTTTAGTTTTCCATTTGCATATTAGTTTTTTTTTATAGTAGTTGTCCTCATGTGCATTTATTTTTTTAAAAATAAATAAATAAATAAATAAAAAATAAATTTTTGCATGAATCCAGTGGATAGTTGAGATATGTTGCTGTTTTGCAGGGCCACTGATGAGATTGGAATTTGGTGAAAATGTGCGATACTTAGTAAGGGAACTTTGAAGTAATTTTGTGTTATAAGTTGAATCTTTCTACTGTTTGAAACTATTATAAAAGGATTGCACGAACATACCAATTTGTAGATTGATTGCGTTAAATTGATTCATAATAAGGCTCTAAAAGGCATCACTAGTTTAAATGTGAGAATGATAAGAATAAGTAGTGATGACTATTGTTAAACAAGAACCTAAGTTTGGGGGAATATTTGGGGTATATAAGCCTCTATAAAAAAAAGAGTATGAATAAACACCGTGGCGTGCATGTCTAGTTTTGTGGCCTTTGTTACTTGAGTAAGTAAGCCCGAGGGGATTGTCTTTACACCTAGCGCCCTAAGGTCTTAATGGTCTGGGAGTTGTTGGTCGAAAGCTCGTTAAGGTAGCATTGAAAAGCCTAAGGGAATAAGACAGTGCGTAGTTATGTGTGTATAAAAAAAAAGAGAATAAAACGGAAAATAAGAGCAAAATGCCCCCGTGAATGATAAGTTAGGCATAAATATCCCAGGTTGACCCTTTCTGATGGTTTGTGTCTAGCTTTGGTTGGAATGAGCTTGTTTTTGGATTTCTTATATTTACTTTGTTTAATGCCTTAGTAGAGGTGTGTTATGTTTTAAATTTGATATTATGTCAATCTATATTGTTGGTGCACACACACATACTATAACAGTGATATCAGTTTGAGATTCAATGGTTGACTAGAAATTATGGATTGGTTTTGTTATGAGGTATTGCTATATTTACATTATTTCTCTGAGGCCTTGTCAGTGAACTATTGTTACTAACTTAATACTGGATTCAAAATTTTAGGATTAGTTGCATTGCATTGCATGACATTATGTTTGCTTGAGGACAAGCAATGTTTAAGTTTGGGGGATTTTGAAGAGTAGGTTTTTAAACCATGAATTGTGTTCATTTGGAGTGTTTTTGTGTTTGTTTTTAGGCATTTTTATGTTACTGTTGATGGGTTTTTCGTTTAATGTAGGAATTGCAGAGGCATCCTGCGTGTAGAAGCATTTGAGGCTGTTTTGAGCGGAACTGAAAGTTGCAGATGATGTAGCGCGGACTGCGCTATGAGGAGCGCTGAACGCGCCGAAGCTGGGCTATTTACTGCTGAACTAGCGCGGAGCGCGCTGCGGGAAGGCGACATGGGTGCGGACCGCGCTGGTGCGGTGACTGTGTTTTTTTTTTAAAAAAGAAAAGTTAGGTGGCGGTATTTGATAGTAAGTGGGATTGTTTAAGGTTGTTTTAGATAGTGAGTGGAGTGGATATAGGAGAGTATCTAGATAAGTGATTGGGTCTAAAAAAAGGGAGAAAGGGAAGGAAAATAGATAACACTTTGGAAAAAGAACGACATTGAAGATCAAGCTTGGAGGTCTAGAGAAAAAAAAATAAAACTTCACAAAAATCACAGGAATTGAATTCAGAGAAGGGTGGTGTTTCATTATTCTTCTTTAAGTTTTATTATTTGTAATTGGGATGATGTTTCCTTTTATTTATTCAGTAGTTGATTTATTTATTATGAACTAATTATCTTTTTAGGTGAGTGATGGATCTTTGAGTGGAACAATGGTTAATTAGCTTGAATTCTCAGTTTAATAAAATATTTGTCAGTTTATCTATATTAATTTGAGCTTGAATTTGTGAATTGCCTGATCAACAATTCTTTGTGGATTTGAATGGATTCGAGAGAAGATGTTTAAATCTAGACTTAATTGATATAGCATGTGTTCAAGATTTTTGTGAATAGCAGAATTGTGATGAATGTTAAGGTAGAGATATGCTTGACATCGCATGTAATTGGGTAGAGAACTTAATCTTAAACGTCCTTTGATTTAATTTGCATAGAGATATTGTGAGTTAATTGATTGAAGTGTTTGACTTAATTCTATCTTAATTGTGGATTTGAGTTAATATGGTATTAGTGCATCGAGAGATGGTTAATGCTACAATTGTGTTCTTGATTAATAAACTGGGATATTGAGTTAAACTGAGGTATAAGTGAATTAATCTGAGTGAAGCTTAGAGTGAAATCATGAGCCTAATTCTCCAAGTATTGTTTGAAAATTTAGTTTTACCATTGTGGGTTATTAGTGATAGCTAGGGTATTCATTGTTAAGATTTTATCAACATTGATTTAAATAGTTTAATAAAATTTGGATTAGTTAAAGATTGATAGTTGTAAGTTTGAGTTTTTGTTAGTTGTCTCTGAGGGAACGATACTTAACTTACCACTTTATTACTTGTTGACCACGTATAGTTGCGTGCTGTGCGTATATAGATTTCACCCAACAAGTTTTTTGGCGCCGCTGCCGGGGACTATTAGCATAGATTTTAATTTATTACAATATTAGTTAAATTAATTCAGTTTTACTTAAACAATTTTTTTTTTGTTCGTTTATCTTATTTCAGGTGATTGAAGCAGTTTATGCAAACTTGGTCCAAAAATCCTGACTTGGTTCCTTTGAAGGACGACATCGAAAAAAGATTCCAAAGATTGAGTAAGTGGATTAAGGAAACGAGACAGGAATTTGAAACACCTGAAAAAGGAGAGGAAATGGCAGCCGAAGATCACAAAGCACTAAGGGACTTCGCCACACCAAAGGTGACTGAACTACAGTCAAGCATCACGAGGCCTGTAATAGCTGCAAATACATTTGAAATTAAGCCGGGAACAATTCAAATGATTCAGAATTCGGTTCAGTTTGGGGGATTGGCGAATGACGATCCGAACGAGCATCTGGTCAGTTTCCTAGAGATATGCGACACCTTTCGGTATAATGGAGTGTTAGATGATGCAGTGAGACTTCGCTTGTTCCCATTTACCCTATGGGACAAGGCGAAGAGTTGGCTACATTCTCTACCATCCGGATCTATAACTACGTGGGAAGACCTAGCTCAGAAATTCCTTGCAAAAATTTTTCCACCAGTAAAAATGGCAAAAATGAGGAATGAGATAACGATGTTTGAATAGCAACACGGGGAGTCATTGTGTGAGGCATGGGAAAGATATAAAGAATTACTTCGAAAATGTCCACATCACGGACTACCAAAATGGTTGCAATTGAATACATTTTACAACGGACTACATGGGAATCTCAGGACTAGTATTGATGCAGCATCGGGGGGAGCATTTATGGCTAAGACATATGAGGAGGCATACCAGTTGATAGAGAATATGGTGGCCAATAATTATCAATGGCCCATGGCAAGAATGACACAACCTACGGTCGCTGGAGTGTTAGAAGTAGATGGAGTGACATCAATAACAGCGCAGATTTCAGCACTTGCGAAGAAGTTCGACATGTGGTCCGGGGCACAGACGCAAACAATTGCAATTGTTTACGAATTGTGCGCAGGGGAACATTCTATGGATCAATGCGTAATCAACCCAGAGTCGGTACAATTCATGAGTAGCTACAACAGAATTCCTCAGAATATATATCAGAATGCATATAATCAGGGGAACAGAAATCTGAATCAGTCGTGGAATAATAATCAGAATCAGCAAGCTCCACGACCATCGTACCCCCCGGGATTTCAGAATCAACAACCAGTTCCACGTCAAGAGAAAAAATCAGACTTAGAGGAATTGCTATCGAAGTATATAACAAGTAATGAGGTAGCCATGAAGAACTAAGCAATGGCAATGAAATCACAAGAAATGGCCATCAAGAATTTGGAAAACCAGATGGGACAAATTGCTTTAGCATTGAATAACCGACCACAAGGAACCCTACCGAGTGACACCGAAAGAAATCCAAAGGGGAATAATGAACAGTGTCAGGCAGTTACCTTGAGGAGTGGAAAACAAATAGTCGAGAAATATAATGACAATTCAGCTTTCTCAGATGATAAGGGCAATGATAACATAGTGGATGCCGAAAACTAAGGTGAGAATACGCGATTTGAGAAAACAAAGTTAGATGACTCGCCAGTTGTGTATCCGCCACCGCCATTTCAGCAAAGAGTTCAAAAGCAGAAATTAGACAAGCAATTTGCAAGGTTCTTGGAAGTGTTTAAGAAGTTGCAAATTAACATTCCGTTTGCGGAAGCCCTAGAGCAAATGCCGAGTTATGCAAAATTTATGAAGGGGGTTTTGTCTAGAAAGAAGAAGCTAGAAGATTTCGAGACAGTGACGCTAACAGAGGAGTGCAGCGCGGTTCTACAGCGAAAGTTACCACCCAAGTTGAAAGATCCAGGGAGTTTCACCATTCCATGCACGATCGGGAACACAACTTTCAATAAATGCTTGTGTGATTTAGGAGCAAGTGTAAACCTTATGCCGTTATCAGTTTACACAAAATTGGGATTGCCGGCTCCAAAGCCTACGAACATCTCATTACAGTTGACAGATAGGTCAGTAACATATCCGAGAGGAATTATGGAAGACATATTGGTAAAAGTTGATAAGTTCATATTCCCCGCTGATTTCATTATTCTGGACTTTGAGGAGGACAAAAACATCCCGATTATCTTAGGGTGGCCTTTCTTGGCAACAGGTAGGACACTCATCGACGTGCAAAAAGGTGAATTAATGATGAGGGTCCAAGATCAAGAAGTCAAGTTTAACGTTTTCAAAGCCATAAAATTTCCCGCGGATGAAGAAGAGTGCTTTCGGATGGAAATCATTGATCGAATAGTCAATGAAGACATGGGAAAGAGCCTGAGCAACGATCCTCTCGAGACAACATTATTGGAGGATGAGGAGTTCGATGACCCAGAATTTATGGACTATTTACAGATGTTGGACTCATTGCCACGAGTAAGCCGATTCAAAACACCTTTTGAATCTTTACAGACAGAGGAGATAGCCACGAAAAGATTGAAACCATCATTGGAGGAACCACCAACTCTTGAACTCAAGCCACTCCCTAAACATCTCAGGTACGCGTATTTAGGCAATTCAAGTTCTTTACCTGTAATTATTTCTGCCGCACTTAACAATTTGCAGGAAGAGAAATTGCTAAGGGTGCTGAGAGAACATAAGGCAGCAATAGGGTGGACTATTGTAGATATCAAGGGAATAAGCCCGTCGTTTTGTATGCATAAAATTTTGATGGAAGATGACGCAAAACTAACGGTGGAGCAACAACGACGACTAAACCCCATTATGAAGGAAGTAGTAAAGAAGGAAATTCTGAAACTATTGGATGCTGGAATCATTTACCCTATATCCGATAGCAAATGGGTTAGTACGGTTCATTGTGTGCCAAAAAAGGGGGAATGACTGTGGTATAAAATGAAGATAACGAGTTAATACAGACAAGAACAGTAACAGGTGGGAGGGTGTGCATAGATTATAGGAAGCTGAACAAGGCAACCCGAAAAGATCATTTTCCGCTACCTTTCATCGACCAAATGTTGGACAGACTTGCGGGTCACAATTTTTACTGTCTTTTGGATGGGTACTCGGGATGTAACCAGATAGCCATTGCTCCCGAGGATCAAGAGAAGACCACATTTACGTGTCCCTACGGCACATTCGCGTTCAGGAGACAAACCTTGTACTTAACAGGTAAAAATGCCACTTCATGGTTGAGGAGGGCATAATTTTGGGCCACAAGATTTCGGCTCAAGGACTGGAAGTGGATAAAGCTAAGTTGGACACGATCGAGAAATTGCCTCCACCAAGCTCTGTCAAAGGAATCAAAAGTTTTCTGGGACATGCGGGATTCTACAGACGATTCATAAAGGACTTCTCTAAAGTTGCAAAACCATTGTGCAGTCTTTTAGAGAAGGACTCGGTGTTTAGTTTTGATGAAGAATGTAAGTTGGCTTTTGAGCTGTTGAAAAAGAAGTTGACTACAACCCCAGTTATCGTCGCACCAGATTGGAATATACCTTTTGAACTGATGTGTGATGCAAGCGACTATGCAGTGGGGGCCGTTTTGGGACAACGTCGGGATAAGATATTTCACGCTATATATTACGCAAGCAAGACACTTACGGAGACTTAAATGAATTATACAACTACAGAAAAGGAACTGCTTGCAGTGGTATATGCGTTCGATAAATTCAGGGCACACTTGGTTGGCACTAAAGTGATAGTTTATACGGACCATTCGGCTATTCGGTACCTGATTGCGATGAAAGATGCTAAACCACGCCTTATTCGGTGGATTCTCCTTCTTCAAGAGTTTGATCTTGAAATAAATGATAGGAAGGGGACGGAGAATCAAGTAGTTGATCATTTGTCTAGGCTGGACAATCCGATTACGCAAGAAGGGGACAAGGGCATCATAAACGAGTCATTTTCGGACGAGCAATTGTTTGGGGTAAATGTAGAATTTCCATGGTACTCAGACTTCGCGAACTACTTAGTCAGCAACATGCTTCCCCCTGATCTTACAAGACAATAAAAGAAGAAGTTTCTTCATGACGTCAAGTGGTATATGTGGGATGAGCCTTACCTATTTAAACAATGCGCCGACAAGATGATTAGAAGGTGTGTGCCCTACAGCGAAGTACATAGTATTCTGCATGAGTGCCATTTGTCGGCCTACAGGGGACACTATGGTAGTGAGAGAACAGCAGCAAAAGTCCTCCAAGCAGGGTTTTATTGGTCCACGTTATTTAAAGACGCCCATCAATTTGTTAAAACATGCGATCGATGCCAAAGAGTGGGTAACATATCAAAAAGAAATTAGATGCCATTACAAACAATTTTAGAGGTCGAAATCTTCGATGTATGGGGCATTGACTTCATGGGACCATTCCCCTCGTCTCTTAGCAATCAATACATTTTACTTGCGGTGGATTACGTCTCAAAATGGGTGGAAGCCACAGCGCTACCATCGAACGATGCCAAAGTGGTCCTAAGGTTTTTACAGAAAAATATCTTTACAAGGTTTGGAACACCGAGGGCCGTCATAAGTGATGAGGGAAGTCATTTCTATAACAAAGCATTTACAGCCCTCCTGGCAAAATATGGGGTCAACCACAAAATAGCGATGGCTTATCATCCCCAAACCAATGGACAAGCAGAGGTGTCAAACAGGGAAGTCAAGAAAATTTTGGAAAAAGTAGTCAACCCAAATCGTAAGGATTGGTCGCTCCGATTAGATGACGCACTTTGGGCATACCGAACTGCATACAAGACTCCAATCGGCATGTCACCCTACCAGTTGTTGTATGTAAAAGTATGTCACCTACCGGTCGAGCTTCAACACAAGGCTTATTAAGCTATTCAAAAACTAAACTTCGATCAAGCAGCAGTGGGGGAATTACTACAGCTAAATGAGCTTGATGAATTTAGATTACAAGCTTACGAGAATGCACACTTATACAAGGAAAAGGTTAAAAAATGGCATGACCAGAAAATCAAGCACCGAACTTTCATGTCAGGTCAAGCAGTGTTGTTGTTCAATTCAAAACTGAGATTGTTTCCAGGAAAACTTAAATCACGGCGATCAGGGCCTTTCACCATAAAAACTGTTTTCCCACATGGCGCCGTGGAGCTGTATAGTAGAAATCCATTGGAAACTTTCAAGGTTAACGGTCAAAGATTGAAGCACTACTGGGGTGAGGATGCAAATGTGGACACCATCAACATTACCCTCACAGACACACAATAAGACATGAGGGACTGTCGGGCTAGCGACGTTAAACCAAGCGCTACTTGGGAGGCAACCCAAGCTCTAAACTCTATTTCTTACTTTCATTTAAATTTTAGTTTTTAGTTTAGTCACTAGAATATTATACTTAGAGAGTAACAACATCTCTGGAATAATTACAGAAACCCCGAGTAGGAGCAGTAGCACAGAGAACACAACGTCATACAGTTACTGTACAACTAGCACGGAGCGCGCCATTAAATTGCTAAGGACAGCGCAGACTACGCTACTAGAGCAGTTTCTCCAGCCCACTCAGCGCTGACCGCGCCAACAACGCCGACCACTAGCGCGTAGCGCGCCACACAGCGTGGACCGCGCCACTATATCAGTCAAGATGGCGTAGAGCGCGCTCAAGCAACTCTCACCTACTGCACAACTAGCACGTAACGTGCTGCAACAGGCGTGGAACGCGCTATAAAGTCAGAAAGTTCTCTCTCCATCAGGCATACTCAGCGCTACTAAAGCTGCAACGGGCGCGGACCGCGCTACTCAGAAATATGCACAAAAGAGACATGTTTAAGTTGAACAATCCCACCTCTCCACCTCTCCACCTCTCCATTACAATAATACCACTTCTCCACTTCTCCACTTCTACTAAACTTCCTATTCCATATAACTCTACATTAATTCATCTTTACTCTCCTTCTCTTTTCCAAATTCCAAACCCACTAACCTTTTCAAGTTCCAACTCCCACCACATTAGTATCCTATTGTCTATATGAAGCCCCTCCATTCTAGACATAATGGTATTACAAAGTTCAAAAATCAGAACCCAATCCTAAATCTAATACAACCCTTGCACAAATTGATACAAATTGGGACTTCTTTTCAAAGAGGTAAACCCAACTTATTAAAGGTATGCTAATTCTCTTCATCCCTCACAAAATCTTTTGTTGTGATATAAAAATGAGTGGAAAAGTTGAGAAATTGAGTAATCAAGGAGAAGGTGCTGGGTTTTGAACTGTTTGGGTAGCAAAGCATTATCAACCAATCAAGTTTGGGGAAGTCATACATTCCGCCCACCACCTGTTTGATAAAAATTCGGAACCAAATTTTTGTGCTTGACAACACCGGAAGCAACATGTCTTCACACAAAAGACAAAGGGCATCAACCTCCACAACTCGCCCAACATATGACCATACAAAATTTGTTAGCGAGAGGGCCGCAGAGAGATTCAATACATCCATTGACAAGAAAATTTTGGTGCTAGAACGAGGATTGAAGCCAAACGCGAATTTGGATGGTGTTATGGCGTTGCAAATTGTAGAACGCAACTGGTTTCAACTAGTAGAGCAATCACTTCCAGCGGCAATAAACATAGTTAAGGAGTTTTATGCGAATGCAATTGAACATGTCAATCATGTTTTCATGGTTCAGGGAAAATCGGTAGCGTTTCATGCTGAAGCAATCAATGCTTATTTTGTGTTGGAGACACCACACGATGACCGGTATGAAGATGCATTGCCGGAGCTGGACGAGTTGATTGCCAAACTATGCAAGCCAGGGACTCAATGGGTAACTCAAGCCGGCACAAACGAAAAGATAAGTTTTCCTCAATCAGCACTTAGCCGATATGGTAAAGCATGGCATGCATTTATATGTGCTCGTTTAATGCCCACGCACCACCAAAATGATGTGACAAAGGCACGGGCTAAACTGTTGTATGGGATTGTGCACCACCA
Source organism: Panax notoginseng (assembly GCA_016801055.1). Lineage (NCBI taxonomy): Eukaryota > Viridiplantae > Streptophyta > Magnoliopsida > Apiales > Araliaceae > Panax > Panax notoginseng. The sequence continues at coordinate 157,989,151 of CM029015.1, read as the reverse complement.
TTATAATTTGGATAATTCCATTACATTTTATGATGTTAATGTGGGGGATTGTATTCATGAATCTATTGACTGAGCATTACGTGGGAGTACTACAGGTGGGTTACTTCACGGGTTTCTAATTACCGACTTATGCCGAAAAGCCGGGGTGCAGTGGCAACCTAATGAGCCAATTTAACACCCAACGACCATAATTGATCATGCAACTATTGGGAGGTATAAAGCATGGGATGGAGCAAAATCACACCCACGTTGTGAAGGTTACATCATGATCCGCTAACCATCATCCTCGGCTAGTGCGGAACCTGTTCGTGAGGAAACCGCTCGTGAGGAACAAGCACGGGTCCTAAGGAATCAATTCATGTGGTTGGCTGATCGTCAAGATTTAATGCATCAGTATAATGCCAATGCTTTCAACACGCTTGCTGAGGCGTTTGCTCGTTGTAATCCCAATGCTCAGCCAATCGTTATGCCTATTCCTCCTATCCCGCCACCATATCCTCCTTCGGACGACGACGCGCAGTACCGCGTTTTCAGGGAAGTCCTCAATTTTTTTTAATTTTGATTGAGCATATTTGAAGTAATGAGGGCATTCCTTGATTTAAGTTTAGGGGATTACGGTGTTTTTTTTCATTTGCATGTTAGTTTTTAGTTTTTCATTTGTATATTAGTTTTTTTTATAGTAGTTTTCCTCATGTGCATTTATTTTAAAAAAATAAAATAAATAAAAAAATAAAAAAATAAAATTTTGCATGAATCCAGTGGATAGTTGGGATATGTTGCTGTTTTGCAGGGCCACTGATGAGATTGGAATTTGGTGAAAATGTGTGATACTTAGTAAGGGAACTTTGAAGTAATTTTGTGTTATAAGTTGAATCTTTCTACTGTTTGAAACTATTATAAAAGGATTGCACGAACATACCAATTTGTAGATTGATTGCGTTAAATTGATTCATAATAAGGCTCTAAAAGGCATCACTAGTTTAAATGTGAGAATGATAAGAATAAGTAGTGATGGCTATTGTTAAACAAGAACCTAAGTTTGGGGGAATATTTGGGGTATATAAGCCTCTATAAAAAAAAGAGTATGAATAAACACCGTGGCATGCCTGTCTAGTTTTGTGGCCTTTGTACTTGAGTAAGTAAGCCCGAGGGGATTGTCTTTACACCTAGCGCCCTAAGGTCTTAATGGTCTGGGAGTCATTGGTCGAAAGCTTGTTAAGGTAGCATTGAAAAGCCTAAGGGAATAAGACAGTGCGTAGCTATGTGTGTATAAAAAAAAGAGAATAAAACTGGAAATAAGAGCAAAATGCCCCCGTGAATGATAAGTTAGGCATAAATATCCCAGGTTGACCCTTTCTGATGGTTTGTGTCTAGCTTTGGTTGGAATGAGCTTGTTTTTGGATTTCTTATATTTACTCTGTTTAATGCCTTAGTAGAGGTGTGTTATGTTTTAAATTTGATAGTATGTCAATCTATATTGTTGGTGCACACACACACTATAGCAGTGATATCAGTTTGAGATTCAATGGTTGACTAGAAATTGTGGATTGGTTTTATTATGAGGTATTGCTATATTTACATTATTTCTCTGAGGCCTTGTCAGTGAACTATTGTTACTAACTTAATATTGGATTCAAAATTTTAGGATTAGTTGCATTGCATTGCATGACATTGTGTTTGCTTGAGGACAAGCAATGTTTAAGTTTGGGGGATTTTGAAGAGTAGGTTTTTAAACCATGAATTGTGTTCATTTGGAGTGTTTTTGTGTTTGTTTTTAGGCATTTTTATGTTACTGTTGATGGGTTTTTCGTTTAATGTAGGAATTGCAGAGGCATCCCGCGTATAGAAGCATTTGAGGCTGTTTTGAGCGGAACTGAAAGTTGCTGATGATGTAGCGCGGACTGCGCTGTGAGGAGTGTTGAACGCGCCAGAGCTGGGCTATTTACTGCTGAACTAGCACGGAGCGCGCTGCGGGAAGGCGACATGGGTGCGGACCGTGCTGGTGCGGTGACTGTGTTTTTTTTTTAAAAAAAAGAATAGTTAGGTGGCGGTATTTGATAGTAAGTGGGATTGTTTAAGGTTGTTTTGGATAGTAAGTGGAGTGGATAAAGGAGAGTATCTAGATAAGTGATTGGGTCTAAAAAAAGGGAGAAAGGGAAGGAAAATAGATAACACTTTGGAAAAAGAACGACATTAAAGATCAAGCTTGGAGGTCTAGAGAAAAAAAAATAAAACTTCACAAAAATCACAGGAATTGAATTCAGAGAAGGGTGGTGTTTCATTATTCTTATTTAAGTTTTATTATATGTAATTGGGATGATGTTTCCTTTTATTTATTCAGTAGTTGATTTATTTAGTTTGAACTAATTATCTTTTTAGGTGAATGATGGATCTTTGAGTGGAACAATGGTTAATTAGCTTGAATTCTCAGTTTAATAAAATATTTGTCAGTTTATCTATATTGATTTGAGCTTGAATTGTGAATTGCCTGATCAACAATTCTTTGTGGATTTGAATGGATTCGAGAGAAGATGTTTAAATCTAGACTTAATTGATATAGCATGTGTTCAAGATTTTTGTGAATAGCAGAATTGTGATGAATGTTAAGGTAGAGATATGCTTGACATCGCATGTAATTGGGTAGAGAACTTAATCTTAAACGTCCTTTGATTTAATTTGCATAGAGATATTGTGAGTTAATTGATTGAAGTGTTTGACTTAATTCTATCTTAATTGTGGATTTGAGTTAATATGGTATTAGTGCATCGAGAGATGGTTAATGCTACAATTGTGTTCTTGATTAATAAACTGGGATATTGAGTTAAACTGAGGTATAAGTGAATTAATCTGAGTGAAGCTTAGAGTGAAATCATGAGCCTAATTCTCCAAGTATTGATTGAAAATTTAGTTTTACCATTGTGGGTTATTAGTGATAGCTAGGGTATTCATTGTTAAGATTTTATCAACATTGATTTAAATAGTTTAATAAAATTTGGATTAGTTAAAGATTGATAGTTGTAAGTTTGAGTTTTTGTTAGTTGTCTCTGAGGGAACGATACTTAACTTATCACTTTATTACTTGTTGACCATGTATACTTGCGTGCTGTGCGTATATAGATTTTACCCAACAGTACGACACACTCTCTTATCACTGTATTACTTGTTAGACTGCCTATACTTGCGCGTATTTAGTGATCGGTTTTCCGTCCAACACAAGCCATGTTCTGAAGAAGAAGATGTTGATAAGAGGAATTGTGAAGGAATCAGTTGTTAATCCAAAAAAGAAAAGAAGAAGGTTTGATCTTGCTACAGACAAACTAAAGTAGATGAGGATTTTGGATCAAATAAAAGAGAAAGAAACTGGTTCTAAGGGAGAGCATTGCACGATTACTACTCATTCAATGAATCTGACGCATCAATAAATATCATTGAGTATGTCATTAGAGACATTGGACTTGCAGCGAGCCCTCTTGTCTCTAAGTAACCTGTTGCATCAATTGAGGGGGAATTTTTCAAGAGAATGCTCAAAATTCCAATCTCCTGAAAAACTTATGAAAGATGGAGATGAATGGGAAAATTTAAGTAAATAGATATGATCGTTGAACTGTTTGGAGTGGTAGAGTGAAAGTTATAACATCAAGTCAACAGTTGACCAAGGAAGTTAAAACTGTCAAGCTACAGGGAAGTGATACTCAAGCTCGAGGAAGGAAAGTGAACCATGGAGAATGATATTTGATAGCTGTGAAGTTTCAGAGTTTGAAGAGACAAATGAATTTAAATTATGGCAAGTATCCCATAGAGTCAAATTGGAGGGAACTGCTCCAGGAGTCATGTCAAATTCTGACTATTACTTTTCCTATCCGTTTACCTAAACATATATTTCATCATAATCCACAAACCCTACTAAAGCTATTGATCTTTACACACCATCAACTCGTTCTAAACTCTCAAACCCTAAAACATCTTCAGAAAACCTTAAACCCTATCAACAAAAACTCATCTTGTTTCCTATCTATCTCAGATCTTTCATTATGGGAAATAACCAGGCAAAAGGAAAAAGAAAAGCAGAAGAATCCACAGAAAGGCAGTCTGAAAAATTTGACAAACATCTCGACATTCAAAATCCTAATAAATCTGTCAATCAATTACCGTGGAAGAAACAGAGAGTTGGTGAACAGGAAAATGGAAAGAATGAAGCACCGGTTCATAAGAATTCAAATGAAGCCATGGTTAGTTCTCATGGGAAAGAAAAGATTGACCTGCTTGACAACAACAAGGTAGAGCGTGAAAAGGATTCCTCACCTAAGAATTATTGGTTTAAGCAAGAACTGTTTACAGATGATGAAGAAGCAAAAGGAGAAGAAAGTTGGAAGATGGAGGTTATCAGGGTGTCTACCCATGAAACACCTAAAGACGACATTGATGTGGAAACTCACACGCCCGAGCCTCAGAAAATCACCAACCAAGCATGGATGATATTGGAATCAAGAAAGAGGAAAAGATCCAACCAAGACGTAGAAAGGAAAATGAAAAAGAAGGAAATGCAAGTCACAAGGAAATTGAAGAAAGGCTTCATAAAATTCATATAGATATTGTTTCTACCGAAGGCCTTGACATTTCAAGATAAAGGTTACATCAGTTGGTGGTTCTTTAGCTTTCCAAAAATTTGCTTAGTTTCATAAGTTTTTCCAAGAGAATCTATGCTTGCAACTCTATTGATTTCTAGTAAGCCCTGGTATCATAACTACTGTCATTATCGTATAGTCTCTATATCTATTCTTTTGGAAATTCACTCATTTGTTCCATCCATTTCTATTCAAACAGAATTCCAAAATACAATCATCAAACGATATCTTGCTGATTTTGAACAAGACTTTACAAACTTTAACTTTGAAAGCTTTCCTCAACCATTATTCAGCTCTCACTCAACTGTTCACATGCAACCAAAACATCATCTCACCATTTGACAGAATGTCCAACACTTCGGAGTTGTCAATTCAATCCCCTATAATAGGATCTCAACTTCTTATGATTCATGATTCTATTATAGTTGCTCATACACCAATCCCTACTTCAATCAATAATTCATTTCCTAACTTATTAATACTATCAGAATTCAATTTGCCAAATGTGTCAAATCCTCCTCAACCTCACCAACCAGTGTTCGTGGCTATAGGACACCCCTCTGAATATGCATCGATGGTATCCTTTTACAATGATATGCCAATTGGCCTTCACACCTTGAAAGAACAAAGAACTATTGCTCATGATATTTTTGTTGAAAGCGTAAACTTTATCAACATCCTAAATGATAAGATTCTTGAACTTAGTACTACGCTTGATAATGATCAAAGAAGGTGACCGCTCCAACAGTCCATGCCTCTTTTTAAATGATAATAACAAAAGGGGGAGAAAAAGGCATGTCAGAGAAAAGGCATGATCACGGGAGCAACTTCAAAGATGGAGAAAAAGGCATGTTAGAGAAGCAACTTCACAAGGGGAG